>JAUTBT010084324.1:0-12388 GCA_032361225.1 Lepetodrilus schrolli | reverse complement strand
GTAGTAGTAGTAGTAGTAGTAGTATCATTACTAGTATTACGTAAGTTTAAATGTGAGTACTAGTAAACGGGTGCTAGTAGTATACGTTTAAATCCACATGTATTTGTTTATTATCGATTTTATTGTGTTTATCAAATACGTTACACACTAAATTACATTTTAAAAGATAAACCACGTAGTATATATGTCTTGTAGACTACCAATGTGCAGTAACCATAATGAAGTTGTTGTTTTTTAAATTGATGAACACAGGTACATAAGCTGTATTCTGTGTTCCACGACAGTCAACTTTCAAAAGTGTCGGCTCCCTGAAGAAAGCAAAACATTCATAAATAAAAAGTATTAATAAAATATTAATGTCAATTTCGCTTTTCAGATCTATGGCTGAACGTGAACGTTAAAAGAGTTAATTGTTGGGGTTTTTTTTAACTGTGATATTACTAACACTATAAGTAAAACAATAAAATGTAAAGACGGAAATCCATGGTAATGTGTGTAAACGTGATGGTAATCTAAACTGTGTAGTAAGCGGGCAAGTATTAATTGCACTTGTCAACCATAGTATGCATTCTTTTATGTGACGATACTGTGGGCGTTGTTAAAAAGCTAAGGTCACAATGTCAATGAAATGAGGTGATTAAATTAATAACAAAGTTAAGCTAGTTAAAGTTAAAGATGTTTTTTTATTCACGATATTTATTCAGAGAACGCAAGACTAAGCTAGTTAAAGTTAAAGATGTTTTTATATTCACGATATTTATTCAGAGAACGCAAGACTTTTCTTCTATTGTATTTTTATATTCTATTAATGTATATATATTTTTTTTTATTTATTTATTATTTTTATTTGGGGAGGGGGTCTTTTCATAATATCATTGCCTTTTAATATGTTTCAAACACAGATTATAAACCGATTTATTTTCATTGTAAGATGAAATTCATCACAATGATTTATTCATAGCTATTCACCATTCAATTTTAATGAATATTATAATTGTAATTTGCCAAGTCAGTATTATCTTCGTAGTTAAGAGCATTTGAGCCAATTTAAAGAGCAACGAAAACCAATATGTCTTCTATGTCACGTGTGGAATTTAAAATGCCTTATTTCTGTCAACATCTGTCTTTTAGCCAAAGCAATATTTTTCCTGTTCATATTGTTGTTGCTGCTATTCATAAGGTATTCTTGGTGCATGCGCAGTAGCTCTATTTTCGGACGCATTAAAGCCATGCATATTCTGTAAGATAGAGTGCTACTATTAATATGTCCTCTTTAAATAGTTGTGAAAATCCTTCATTAATCCTCGCATATTTTTTTGTCGAATCATTGTGGGCGTGCTCCAATTTGACTCGCTGGAAGTCGTATTGTACTGAATCAATAGTGCTTCATTGACATCATATTAATAGTGCTGTTGAGTCAACACCATTCATAGTCATAATGCATTGGAGCAATCTCGTTCATGGCATATGTGAGAGCAAACAACCACATATTTCGAACCTGTCCACACACAAAAATAATGCTTGCAGGCATACCAAGAATATTAACTTTGATGTCAATGTTATTCTACACTTTGATAAAGATAAACAAAATCCTTAGCAATCTCCGACGTTCACACGAGTAACGAGCACTTTCAAATCAACCACAGTTATCAACCACAAAATGACGGTCAATTCTCAAATAAATAACTATATACCATGAGATGTGTCTAAACATAATCTTGTGCCGTACATCTATTGCGGAAGCCATCGCTGTCTCCTAAGACGCATGTACGGGCATCCGCAAGGACATATTAATGGCCTGTAGACAATTTCGGACAGTCTACGTGATATGGCTATGATACGTGTGACCCAGCTGGCTGAATGTCGAGGGGTTACTGCTCTACGGTGAACGTAGTATACGTGTGATTAAATCCCCATACTGGCTGCGGTTTTACTACTAACGTGTCTGTCAATTTTGGAATACGTCATTTGAAATGTTTTATATGTATTGAAATGTCATTGCCAATTATACGATCATGATGTACTTTTTATTGTTCGTAACGTAAATTTGACATCCTGGATCAGATTTATCCTGGATAAGCCTTATTGAATCCTCATACTGGGGGAACTAACGGTGGTTTTACTACCGACGTGTTATTCGTTTAGTCTACGTCATTTGTAACGCTTTGTTTGTATTAAAATACCATTGCCAATGACACGATATGTATTTTATTATTTTTGCAATGTATATTTAGTATCTTGATATTGTACGTGCAGACCTTATTAAATCGCCATAACAATGATACGATATGTATGTTTGTTTTATTCTTTTTGTAAAATATATTTTAATAGCATCCTTGGTGATATATTAATTTTTCTAATGCATTTCGTGATACTATTTTATTATTATAGTTTAATTTGCATTATGCTCTTTAATTGGACGTTATTGTATCCGCACGTTAGCATTGTTCTAAAGGCAAATGTTTGGGTTATATTTATTTTTTTATTTTTTTATCTATCTATATATATATCTATCTTTATTTTTTTTTGTTTGTTTTTGTTTTTTTGTGTGTGTGTGTGTGTGTGTGTGTGTGTGTGTGTGTGTGTGTGTGTGTGTGTATGTGTGTGTGTGTGTGTTTTAAATTTGTTTTTGTTTGTTGAAATAGAGCTTCACAGCCCGGTAGAATGAGATGTAATTGTGTCTGAAAACCTTCTAGCGCCTAAATTGACAGTTAGAGTGTATACTCCCCAGGAAGTTGAAAATGAGTGCACATTGATACATATATATATATATATATATATATATATATATATATTAATAAAAAATAAAAAATGTTTACCCTCCCCAGGGTGAAGTGGTACAACAGCGACTGCAACTCCAAAGCTGCTCTGACGTCAGCAGTGGACGCTAGGAAGACGTTCGATCCCCACTTGTTCCTGGGACCCCCGTGCTCAGCAGGTAAATCTTTCCAGTAACTATGGTAATTTAATATTAAATATGCACAATATTTATTGTTGTTGTTATTATTGTTATTATTAATAGTAGTAGTAGTAGTAGTAGTAGTAGCAGTAGTAGTAGTCGTAGTAGCAGTAACATTAGTAGTAGTAGTAGTAACAGCAGTAGTAGTAGTAGTCGTCGTAGTAGTAGTAGTAGTAGTAGTAGTAGTAGTAGTAGTAGTAGTAGTGATGGTGGTAGTAATAGTACCCCACAAGCCATTTCCCCAATGAAATAATACAAAATAAATAAGTAACGAATTATAGCCTGTAGATTAAAGGCAAGTATAAAATCAAATATACCATGTGATTAATCACATTCCTTAGGGGAAATTTCCCCAGTTCACCACCACCACCACCCCATCCACGATCCAATTATCATAAATAAATTAAATTAAAAAAATAGAATCCTGTTCCACAAAATTCATGACACGTATTGAATCAAAGCACGACAGTGATGTGTGTGTACTGCCTCGAGGACACATTTTACCTATTGTTTAACCTTGGTGTGAAAATGAAAGTAAGACGTAGACACGTTTACATTGTTCCTTGCCTGGTTCCGGATCCACATGTACATATCATACATTATTGTGGCACGGTGGTGCGGGAAGGGGGGTGGGGGAGGCGGTGATGCTATTATAGCTCCATTCACCACGTGATAGTATCATAGAATGTGTGTGAACCTTACTTGTGAATAATGGACTCTTTGTAATGTGTATACACAACGCATGCTACCATTGCGACGAGGAACATGAGCAGTGAATGGTTTAGTAGCACTATCTTCTCACACGGGCGTTGCATTGTACGTAACATCCGTGAATGGCTTTGTTTTGTAGAAGATTGGGGCTCACTGGTTGAAATCAGACGTCAAATGCGTCCGGTTGCATGTCATTAACGTATTATCAATTTAATCAAAATTGAATCTGATTTCGTTTCCTCTTCTGTACGGTGTCTGAATTTATCGGAAACGCATTAAGAATTAGTTTGACTAGCATCGATGTATTTCATTGCAGTGGTGTGATATAGTTTCGACAACGGACACGTTTTGGAATAGTAGAAGACTTTCTATCGAATATGGCAACAAATCTCATTCGATTTCCGTAGGCAATACCAGTAGGCTAACCGATGTTATATTGAAATTGATGAACTAAATCTTTATGAGGTGTATTTCAATGAGCACTATTGTGTTTATTCTCCTATCGAGAAGAAATTATGAAAAACGAAAGACGTTGGTGTATTTGATACGTGTAAAACATATCCATAATTACCGTTGCTTCATCAATGTTTGTTATACCCGGTATATTGTCCTTGTAAAGAATATCAACAAAATATATGTAGTGATATACTCTGCATTACATATTAAGTTCATTATTTACAACGCGAGCCTGTTTCCAACTGTTATTGTCGCCGTTCTGGTGTTGGTCCGTCATCAGGAATAACACTAGCACTATTCTGTGTGTTTCTGTTCCAGGAATGCGACCTGTGGCTCAGTTGGCGTCCCACTGGAACATCCCCGTCTTCGGCTGGGTGTCCAACGACCACGACCTCAGAGATAGGACCATCTACTCCACCCTCATCAGACTGCTGGGACCGCTCAATCAGTTCTGTAAGTCTGCAGAGAATCATATCAGGCAGGGACGGGTAGCAGCGAAATAGTCGAACGTTGGACCTCGGAGCTAACGGCCCCGGGTTCAAATCCCGTCACGGGAGTCCAGCATCGTGTTCGCAAAAGTTTATTTTATGACGCCATATTGATAGGATGCGCTGTCTGTACCGTGGTGATGCAGTTACCATCATTGGCCTGTCAGTACCAGCCGGTGCTCGCAGGTTTACTACAACATTCAGTGCTACGAATGTTGCGGGTCTCCTCCTTCCTGGAACTGACAAGCCATGATATAAGTGAAAAATCTTGAAAACGACTCTAAACCCCAATTTAAAAATATAACAACAACTGTCGCTTTTAACCTTCTCTCTACTGGAGGCAACCGTACATGCCCTGAGGTGAACGGGTCATGGGGATTAAATAGCGGTGAACATGCAAGAGACAAGGTTCACTTACAGTATGCGCATAGCAGCTGTCCTTTAAACCGCACCTCAGATTTTAATTCCGTTCTGTTTAGTTCCCGTTTCCCATCTCGCCCATGACCAATGACGTGTCGTTCTATTTTAACACGACAGCAACTACTATGCGCTACGTGTCCAGCGTGTTCAACTGGAAGCGGTACGCCATGATACACGACAAGGACGAATCGTACAAGTCCGTGTACGAGGCCTTGGCCCAAGGGGAGGGAACTACGAACTTCTTCACCTCCACGCACTCTGTGACCCCCAGCATGGACGACGAGCAGATTAAAGAGATATTCCTTCAGGTCAAGAAGTACGCGAGAAGTGAGTCGGAGATGTATTGAGTATGCAAACTATCGTAATCACAATTGCTCTCTGGTTGTTTTTCGATCTTTGTGTTCTAATACTATTTCTAATGTATGTTAGAAAGCCTGTTCCCGCATAACCTATAATGTTGTGAACGAAGGGTGAATCTGGGGTGAACATCCGTTTTAAACCGGAAGTGGTGTGATTACGAGATGTTGAAATGTTGACCACTCATAAGCTAAGCCCATATTTGAACCATGAACCTTAAATTACCGCTTGTAATTCAGAGTCCGAAATGGGGACAATGGAGACTAAACACGTACATATAGACACGTGTGTGGCGCGAGTGCTAGACCTAATTTCCTTTCAATCAAGCCCAATTTGAAATTACTTATTTTGGCATTTTCTTCCACTGTTGAGCCAGTCATCCTCTTCGCTGTACCCTGGCTGACAATGAGGAAGTACATTCTGGTAGCTCATCGACTGGGGCTCACCACTGGGGAGTTTGCCTTCATCTGTATCAATGGAGATGTAGGATTATTATTATTATTATTATTGTTATTATTATTATTAATATTATTATTTATTATTATTATTATTAATATTATTATTTATTATTATTATTATTATTGTTGTTATTAGTATAATATTTTAATTATTATTATTGTTATTATTGTTATTATTATAATTATTATTATTATTATTATTGTTGTTGTTATTAATATTATTTTACTTATAATTATAATTATTATACTTATAATTATAATTATTAGTATTAGTATTGTTATTATTATTATTATAATAATAATTATTATTGTTGTTGTTATGTTATTATTATAATTAGTAGTATTATTATTATTATTGTTGTTATTAGGATTATTATTAGGATTATTATTAGGATTATTATTAGAATTATTATTATTAAGCTCAAATATTCTTCAATAAATAAGTGAATCTAGTTTTGTGGCATCGGACCCCGAGATCTACTCCTGATTGCTTTGAACATCTTGGTAATGTCCAACGTATCAATTGGATGGCTTAGCTGAAATATACATTTCTGATTTGCCAATGGTATGGTTTGATTGGCTGGCCGATCTTAATGCTACCTGTTAACGTTATATATTAATCCATAGTAGTTACTATCAGTTATTCGATCCCATTGTCTGGACGATTCATGTATATTCTGGATGTTTCATCTATATTCTGGATGGTTCAGGTATATTCTGGCTATTTCATCTATATTCTGGATGTTTCAGGTATATTATGGATGTTTCAGGTATATTCTGGATGTTTCAGGTATATTCCGGTGAAGCTCTGGAAGCCGACGTCCTTTCAGACAGAGTTTGGCGACGAAATGATTCCTTTGATGCAGAAGCCAAGATCGCTTTCGAATCCGTCATTCATGTAAGGGAATTTGCCATACATGGTTCTCTTGGTACTTGTTAAGGGAGATGTTTAACTCTCTGGTTTCTCACTTCCTGTTTCTCACTTCCGGTTGCAGGTCATTATGGTAGGTCAAGAACAGCAGAAGTACAAGGAGTTCAGGACACTCGTCCAACGCATGCATTTCGTCACCAACGACTTGTGGGACATTCCCCAGGGATCAGAAGTGAGTGCTCAAGTTCCGCCCCGATTACATTTGAACACTGGCCAGTTGACATTCCTCTGGGAACATCTTGAGAATTATTTGCAATTAAACGAAGTCAATAATGTCTGCCATTGTCTATTGGAAGAAGAATTACAAAGTTCAAAGTAAACTACTAGTAAACCTTATTTCGGGTCATGTTCACAAAGGGAGGTAAGTCTTCACTTTTACCTCGTGGTTCAGATATCCGATTGATTCGCGATGCGACCACCGTTTTGAACCTGAAATGGGACCGTGCTGATTATCGGGGGTACATTATAGTCTTATTATGAAATATATACGTAAGTGTAAGTGTCTATGTATTACAGCAAATGGACGCTTACGCACCTTTCTTGTACGATGCCGCTGTAATTTGGGCCTTCCTGGTCAACACCTCCATCCGGTCAGGTCATAACCCGGATAATGGAAGTCAAATTTTTTCAATGGCCCGGGAATTCGTCACTACCGGTTAGTATTGATATATCCCGGTTATACGACTGTGACAGTTTATAGTATATGTAACAGTAGAATTTGCGTTTTCCAACTTTTACTCAACATGAATAATTAATGGCATTGTTCCTACATATTCCTTCAAATTCTTGGTTTATCAAATGTGATAAGTAATTGTCTTTTAGATGTCTGACAGAGAAATTGTTTTATTTATCTTTTCAAATTGGTATTTTTTATTCTTTAATGTGTGCATATAATACGATGGACTCAGACAAATCTAATTAACGGAAACGAACGGAAATTCAATTTTAATTAGACTGGGCTCCGACTTTAATATCAGTCAGGTTTATTGCCTGGACCCGGTTGGGATCTATTCCCCAGACGCGGACCCAATTCCTGACAATCAGATTAGGAAAATATTTTGGGGTCACTTGAGCGAATCAAATTGCCAGGAATTGAGTCCGTGTCCGGTGAATAGACCGCAAGTCCGGGTCCTGTTACTGGTCCGGGGAATAGATCTCACCTGTAATATCATGTAACAGGAGTGACGGCTAACCTCGTATTGGACCTGTCATGTGACCGCCTGGTCAACATCTGGTTCCTGGATATGCAGGAGGACGGGAAGTTCATACCAGTTAGGAAGTTCTACAATGCTTTAAATGGCGGCACAGTACTCACGGTAGGTCTGAAGATTCATTAAACGTTATCTTCCTCGGTGAACTTACATTTGCTTAGTTTTGCTAATAGTTATTGTTATTTTAAATCTATTCGTAGATTATAATATATGATCCATTGCATCCCTGAGATTACCATCTTGCCCAGACCACGTGATCTAACTCCCTGGGGTAGATGTGAGACTATATGACACTTCCGTGAATCTACAGCAATCTCATTAACATTCTATATCTGTTTTCGCTTTGGCTTTACATAAAACAAAAACATCTTTTTGTAAAGCCCCGAGAATATGAAACGTGTTGAGTAAGTTTTACTGCTCAAGCTCAATTTTTTTTTGTGGGAATTTGTGAACAAAACTTTGAGTTGAGCATGAAATTTTACTAATGGTTTCTCTGGGGCAGCTAGAATTTTATATGGGGGTTTGTGAACAAAATGTGAGCTTGAAATCGTACTAAAAGCTTCGTAATATCTGGTTCAGATATCACTTTCATGACGTTAAATTCTTTGTTTTTAATTAGCTTATTTATTACCTACAGGATAGCATTGTCAGATGGCCTGACGGGAAGGTTGGTAAAGAGAATGCGCCACCCGACGTACCCATATGCGGATTTGAAGGAGAGAAGTGTCAGAAAGGTAAGAATGATATCGATGAACATCAATTTAACTGCGTTTTATCGTCGCTGTGTATGACGGCGCGATGGACCACATGACGTAGTAGCGATACCCTAGGGACCATCCTCTACCAACAGTTCGTAGAATGTCATTACATTCATTGTGGCATGATATTATATTTAGCGGATCACTTTGTGTGACAGAGGACGCCTAATAGAAGTAGAGGCTTTCAGTGTTTTCTTCATCATTCAGTTTAGTTTAAACATATTTTATTCACAATGGAATAGGATTGGGTGCAAGTTATGCCAACTTAGGAAAAGCCCGCTCCTGAAATATTTATATCCTTCATTCTGGTACTGTCGCTATAAGAATTCAGTCGTTTTCGTTAGATTTCCGAGTGTTGTAGTTGGCTGACTGACCAGATTACGTGACATGTTCCAGAAGCCGCCAAGCAGGAAGTGGGCTACACCGACACCATCACAGGGGCCGCGGCAGGGTCTTCGTTTGTCCTCATCATCGCCATCGCCGTGCAGTTCTCTCTCAGGTCAGTGCTACGGGTGTTGCAGGTTTCCTCCTGTGAACTGACAAGCTGTCAGTAATAGTTCTGTCTGAGATCAGTGCACAATGTCAGGACATTCTCTAAAACACAGGCCCGGTGACGTGTAGTGTATAAAAGTGAAGTCGCTGCGTCTCGGGGATGACTTCTACGTGTGCTAACTGGGATAGAATATTTAGCCGCGTTCATATTTAAGGTAAAGTCCAAATTTGCCATGGTGTCATCTGCTATGTGAAGACGGTGGCGTATTCGAACGGCACATTTACCTTGATAATCCACTGAGTTACTAGTCCGCTAAAACGACCCGCTCTAGATTGAGCAATGTATTACTTTCCACAGCTTGGTTCTGGAAAGAACGTTCATTTCCAAGCCGACACGATCTATTTAATCTATTAAATATCGTAGAAGCAGGCTCCGATGACAATAATATAACGAAAGCAATCTCGGGAATATATACCTGTAAATAGAAGTCAATGCTGTGTTTTCAGGCGCTACCGACGTCGGAAGCAGTTGGAGAGTATGCTGTGGCAGGTGAAGTTCGAGGAGATAGACTTCGTGACGGCCATACTCTGCGGCAGTGTCAGGGTGAGGAGACTAGGATTCTTCCGGTTTCTTATTCTTATTCATGGTCCAGGACCCCGTTCCACAGAATGATCGTAGTGCTACGAGAGTCGTACGTAACTCACCATACAGTAGCACTACGATCGTTATGTGAAACTGTACAAAGGACTGCGTTTCACAAAATTGACGTACTGTAATCCCGGGGTAAATTAGGAGACGGACTACGTTTTACTATAGTAAAAAGGACTACGTTTTACTATAGTAAAAAGTAGGGACAACTTGACAATAGTTAAAAACGAAAAATAAAGGAAAGTATTTATCATTTTTATTATCTGATGACAACAATATAAAAATGTTCACACTCATATGATCGACATACAGTGAATGATATTCTATTTAACCAAGTCTGTTAATAAAGCAGCTCACTGCACACTTTCCGTGACGATAACGAAATCAGCAATCTCAAGAAACTTTCGTGGAATTTTATCGCTGTTGATCATGACAGTAAATAGGAAGGAAGTGGCGTAAACCTGAAATTTACGCCGAGACCACCGGTGCGAACATTTCGTGGAAGCTCAAAACCAGTAGCTCAAAACCAGTAGTAGCTATTGATTGTAAGTCAAATTTAGATGCTCCGCTACAAATGTAAATGTTTGCATTAAACACTTTTATCGCTACAATAGTTTTTTCGCTAACCATATTCTCAAATATTGTAGCAATGACCGTTTCATGTAATGGACAGGCTATACTTTTAGCGGGTCCATAAAATTTCACTTACAATCAAGTGTAGCTACAATTGTTCTGAGCAACGGACCCCTGGACGAAATTACGTTTCCAATTCTTATTCTAAAAATCTGCCTTGGTTGGTAATGATGCCTTATTTCGTTATTATCTCAAGTAACATTTGGATAGTTCCTTGTTGGTATGGATTCACGAGTACACTGCAACGGGTCCCTGATTTATAGAAGAGGAAAAATCGTCAAAACTTCGTAATCACCTCCAAGCCTCACTGGATTCACCAGTGACTGCAATACGCAGACCAATGGTCCACAATGGTCCGCAATGGTCCCAGAAACACAGAGAGAGGTAACTGTTGTCCACATTGTTTCACCCAGTATCCGTCGTCTCTCTTCAGAACAGCTTCAAGAACTTGCCACGACGCCGTAGTTCAAAGAAGGGCACATCAAAGGCACTCGCAGTAAACGGAAGTGTGCACTCGTGCGAGTCTCCGAAATCCAACCAATGTCATATGGACCCAGGTGCCACTATGTTTGGATCCGTGGCATTCATCAGAGGCAAGTAGACTAAATCCAATACCAATTGATGGTTTAGATTTGTAGTGAGATATATTCCCCGGACCCGGCAACATTTTCGATGTTATCTCATGCTCAAATTTAAATTTAATATGGGGATTTGTGAATAACTTTGGGGGCCAGGAATTCGACTGAAGTCGCTATCTATATTTCCGGTTTTACGACTTTAATGTAAAATTCTAGGATGATTTGTATAATTATTATTTGTTTTAAAACTATTTTCCCAGGAAGTCTCGTGTCTGTAAAGAAAATATCCCAAAACAGTGTCAGTCTAACGAAGGGAATTCTTCAAGAGTTGAATCAGGTGAGGCATTACAATGACAACGATAACACTTCAAATTTTGAGGAGAGAAAGAAAATCACCTGATCAGAAACACTATTGAATTTGATCGTTGTATTTCAGTTGATAGAGCTGAAGGCTCAAAATGTCAGTGCGTTCGTTGGCGCATGCGTGGACCCCGGCCGAATTTTACTGTTGTGGGAATACTGTGCTAAAGGGAGCTTACAGGTAATTTGATTTACTACTAGAGTCTAGTATCTGAATTTGTAAATTTGCCATTGAATAACTCGAATCTATTGACCAGGGGTGGCATTCATAAAGATTCTAAGAATTTTCTTAACTAAAAGTTAAATATTCTTAAGAAAATTCTCAAAGTTGAGAGTAATTTTTATAAATGCTTAGAATGCAAGCACAATTACGAATTCTTAAGCATTTGAGAATCTTTATGAATACCGCCCCTACTATTCATTGTCCATGCCGCGCATATTGATACAGGACATTATAATTACACGCTTTAAAGGACAATACAATGTACATTTTGGTTACAGGACATCATCTGGAACACCAATATTAAGCTGGACCAGCTTTTTAAGTTTGCTCTCTGTCAAGATGTGGCAAAGGTAATACTCTTGTTCTTAACCTTATATACTGCACTAGTAAACATATTTAGTGTTAATATCATAGCAATACTAGTGTAATACTCTTGTTATTATTTTAGTACTGCACTCTAGTAAACCTATTTAGTGTTAATATCATAGCAATACTAGTGTAATACTCTTGTTATTATTTTAATACTGCACTCTAGTAAACCTATTTAGTATTGATATCATAGCAATACTAGTGTAATACTCTTGTTATTATTTTAGTACTGCACTCTAGTAAACCTATTTAGTATTGATATCATAGCAATACTAGTGTAATACTCTTGTTATTATTTTAATACTGCACTCTAGTAAACCTATTTAGTATTGATA
>JAUTBT010084323.1:0-12389 GCA_032361225.1 Lepetodrilus schrolli | reverse complement strand
GCGTCAGAAAGGTAACTTTCGCGAACATTGATGCCGGGCCCCCAGGGCGGGATTTGAACCTGGAACCTTTGGCTCCGCAGTCCAACTGTTCTACCACTGCGCTACCACCCGCCCCCTCCCCCCAATACTGCTATCTAGGTGGGACACCACCTGATTAATACTAATACTAATACTGCTATCTAGGTGGAGCACCACCTGACTAATATTAATACTGATACTACTATCTAGGTGGGACACCACCTGACTAATACTAATATTAATACTAATACTAATACTAATACTGCTATCTAGGTGGGGCTTCCAAAACATACTCGCCTAGGTCACCAATGACGGCAACAAAAACAACCGAATGCGTTATACAATTATAAATGCAAACTGACGTTCGCAAATTCATTGAGTCGATTATTATCCAGATTAATGTATGTAATATTTGGATGGAGTATTGAAACGCACACCGACGCAAGGTATACTATTCGTGAGCACCGTGTGCCGACTAGCAGAAACAATCACAATCAAAATCCACATGTAACTCTAAAATCTTATATGAATAAAAGACCATGCATGCATATTTGAGCATATTTGTGTTTGTAGACAGAGGACAGCCATGGAAAGGAACGAAAAGTGAACTATGCATTACTGGTTACGAAAGTACGATGTCCATTACGAAATTTTCAAATTAAATTAATGTTACGACTGAAATTGGTTTTACACATTACTTTCAAGCAGTACATTTGCACTTAGAATGCAACCCAGTTCTACGGTGACATTGACTAACCGTATCCACCGACAGGGATTACAAGGGGAGATAACACTATTTCAGGATCACAAACCTACAACATACAACATACCTACTGTGGTATTCGTCCAATAATAAGGCCGCGAATCCCCCCCACTGGTGCTCTCTGTGATGTCGGCATGGTATTGTTCAAGTCAGCATGTGCATGTGTAAATACAGATGCACCGTCTCCATGGTTTAAGTCCGACAATAGAATGCTCCATCATTGAATCCATATATACTATGCGTACCATGTACGGCAGTGTCGCCAGTCAATCCACCAAGCGATACCCCGTGTTCTGTGACACGAGTCTTGGACACAACTGTGACGTAGTCTTCATTGTATAACCGTATAACCGCATGTACTTATTGATTAGATCAATCCATTTGCAGATGTGTACTAGCATGTGATCACGATATGTTCATACACAATTATGATCAAGGATTATGAATATGCTGCTATATTAAATCAATAGAGTTATTGCAGATATACACGTATACACGCAGGTATATCTACGTATATGTATTGTGCACATACGAAGTGATATGCATTCGCGATTAATTATGCGCATACTATAGCTAGTATGACATTTAAGTTATAACCACAAACATATGTTAAGGTATTTCACATAGACAGCATGAATAATTAATGTAAGTAGTCGAGTTGGATTTGTATAGATATTTTAGAAACGCATAACATCCTATATTAGATAGGCATCGCATGTTCGTAGTAGGCCGAACAAATACTGAACTAATCGATGCTTTCCGTAGCGCGTATCTATGAACTAGTCAACTTTTAGAAGGACCACCAAAGGAAAATCTGTCAAAGCTATACAATTATGGATTATTAACGTAACTGAATCACCACGAAACCTCAGCAACAGGACTGCCTTAACTTTGCAATATTGAATGGGACCCAAGTATCAATTATTAGATAAGGCGACAGGTAGTTTATGAAATATTACTATTTTAATATCTTCGGTCCTTGATACATGCCCTAAGAATATATTGATATCATACCGTTCAAATTGATTTCCTTTGAAAGTTATAACTTTATGACTGAACACCTAGTATATACGCTAAAACACTTAAATTACACGCAGTCTTAACAAGTGACATAATTAGTGTTCCATTAACCGAATATTCTGCGGTGACCTCTTATTAATGGACATGGACGCATCAAGAGCAAATTGAAAACTTTAATTTGGAATGACTATTCGTCGGGGATTTCTATGTGACTTCAGTATTACTATAGTAGAATATAGCACTGTAACACACAATATAAAATAATATATACCTGGAAGTTAAAATAAAGGATCTTTGAATGGTGAATAGTTGAATTTTTTTGTGTTATGCATAATGTTTGGATTCAACACGTTCGCTGTTGGTGATAAACAGTAGGCTTACGGACCATAAAGTAAGCTTATTCTACCCATCGTTTAATAAGAAGTATGTGATTATACAATATGCAGCAGTTGAAGTATCATTCCAAAATATGGTATCATTTGCAGTATGAAATTAAAGGCTGTACACACATGACCAGTGTCCATTTATTCATATATATATGTTTGATGTGTTGACTTTTTTTTATCCGCTTTCAAAATTATGTTGCTTCTCAAGTATACGGCAGGAAAAAACCTGCAACACCCGTAGCGCGGAGTGTCCATTGTCCAGTAAATGCATACGCTTAAGATTAGTTCATAGAAGCGCTCATAATATATTTCAAAGAGACTATATTAATGTACATATTATTACCCGCCTGTCTACTTGTAATCCCGCCTATTTACTACTAGCATTCTGTACACTATATGCATACATATACTTGTGTATACATACATTTACATACACTAATTCACTCACTCACTCACATATATAATGTCATGTATATATTAATATGTAGGCTGATGGTCACCACGACAATGAGAGCATGGACACGGCTTACTGCTATCAGTTGAACATGTGAACATAAAACTGACATCTTATATTCCATCAGTTTTAAAAGCGTGTGTAAACAACTCCAATACTTAATATAGTAAGCCATTGTGAGCCATGCTCCCAGTACGCCCCCCGAATTCCACATAAGCTAATATCGGAAATCATGAATGGAGCAACTAGTCTAAATCATGATTACTTTATCTATGACAGGCCTACAATTGTTTTGACCGGTACGAGAGGAACCAATAAGAGATAGCGCTCAAACGCGTGTAACAAAATAGCTGTTCTGAAGGGTTCCCAGGCTATGCCAGCTATGCAAGGATATGTGCGCGTCTCGTATCACCCCGTACAATAAGCTTGTCATGTGACAGTTAAACCTACTAGCATAGTATCAGATGGCCCGCCAGGCAAACAGTACGGGTAGACTGTTGTTAAGTCAAACGTACTGTCAATGACTGTCTTGGCGAACTATCAACATACGGCGTCAGTACCAGAGTCATGTCCATTGACGATTTCGAAAATGACATTTTGGAAAAATTGCGCCGAAAGTAAGTATATGTACATCTCATTGAGTTATTAACTCTTTATGAAGTTATAATTTGATCTTCTCGTTTTTCCAATAAAATTATACTATGTTTACGCTTATGGTATTTAAAACTAAACACATAAAGTTAAATGCTATTAAAATGTCATTCGACTTTTTGTTAAAGTTGAGTATCAAATTTGAAACTTTTAACGGTTGAATGCAGAAATTCGTCATTAAATTTGTATTGAATAAGTCTAAGCTATCGGATATTAATTTTAGTTACTGTAAGAATTTCCGATTGGTGTATAGCATAGCTCTTCTTTATCTCGCCGGGTTGAAAATAAACACAATTTCGTACATATGTGTATGAACCTATGCACATAATACATTATAAATACATCACTAATATCAGATTTATCAATCTCTATTTCCTAGACATCATTAGTGCGAAAATACATGTAAATCAATATTATAGTAGGTTTAGCATCCATTTAGTGAACGAGTCAATTCAAATAATTCAAATAATACTAAACTTATACCGGCAAAGTGATCTAATGCCTTATTGGCAATACATTGTGAAACGTATATGTAATGGACATTTATTTGCGTTATCGATTGGGTGATAATGTATTAATATGTTTACCGTATTTAAAGGCATACAATCACAGATTAAGTTGTCGTTTTGGACCGAATTGGAGTTAAAACTGCAAAGTACATACACTTTGCATACATATAATCACTTATGCATCTCCAAATATATTTTCACAGCTGTAGGATAGGTAAAATTCATTGAACACGGTTAAAATAACCTTTCGCGACTACTGGTACTAATACAACTACGTAACTATATTTATTAAAAAATAATAAAATATGAAAGAATATTGAAAACCAATGGAATATGCAGAGAATGTAGCTGGTTACCCAATATATTTGTGTAGACACATCAAATGTAAAAATACGTTTTACCGTGAACTATGTAAACATACCGGGATTTTCATGCCTTTAAGCTATTTGTAAAAGGTTCATTTTGCCAAAGTCGATTATAAATCATTTATTCAACACATTTTGTTAATGTACACAGGCTTATTAATGTACACTACATTCTGCCAAAATTGACAAACATTTTCATCTGCGCTGATCTCTATTGACGAACGCAAAACAAAGATCTAAACAAACGCTAAATCCAAGTAAAAGGTTTCGCTCCTAACGAAAAGAGATTATGAAAAGTTCATAACCGTCAAAGATATATTGGTGACTACACGAGTAAATTGGTGCACAAATGAATGCTTATAACTGTCGCTAAGGAGGCGACCGAGTCTTCATACTCGCTAGTAATACCCTGAATAAATCAATACATCACAATGCAGGCATAAAAACACGGAGCCGATGTATTTTACAATGGGACTCAGTCTTCACTTCAAAGGTATGACGGATTGGAAGTAAGTTGATTTTCTTTTCAGTTAGAAATTGTACATTACTTGATGAGAACGGAGTAAATAGTTCATTCAGCGTACAGTCAAATGACATATGCAACACATAAGAGTTTCATTAGGTCAACCGTCCTAATGGTACGCAAATAGATTACTTGTATGTTTTCTTTTATTACCGTCTGTATGGTATAACATCCCACATTCCGCTCTAATATTGCACCACTGTACGTACTAGTATCTGCATATCCATAGAAATAATACTATATAGAGAATCCGTTCTGGTAATACCCGTGAAGTATGTACATATTATTTTATCTTCGAACTCTATCATTCAAATCTATAAATCCGCAGTGAATGGACAGCTTGAGCTTAAACTGATGATGGTGATATGCATAAAAATGGAATATAAATATTGTTCTCTAATTAATAGAGTTTAAACTGTATCGATACCCTTCCGTTCCGTGGTTATTTTGTTCCAACTAACAGACATAATAAACACATACTTTGTAAGATGACAACAATTATGTCAGTAGATTTTTGATGAATGTCTGTATATGATTCCATGACTTTGTGATATTTTGAATTGATGCTCTGAACAATGTACCTAAATGTCTTTACACATCAGAGGCGGGCGATTTTTCGCGGCGACAATCGCCGGTGTCAAATAAAAAGCTAGTAACTGATTTAATAAAAATTTATCGCGGCAACAAACGTGGCGAATTTCGCTTTTGGTGTGCAAGCATACAGATACATGATAAGGTTTTCTCTAAGAACGTAAATCGCCGAGATTGTCGCACCGAAATTCGTACACCACATTCAATAGAACCAGTTCCCATCTTTTATTTTTGTTGCCGGCGATTTTGTATTTTGTAAGGACCTTAAAAGACCGTGATATGAGCTACATACTCTTCAATATCTCTCTATATATATCTATACTGCCCAGGGATTATATATAGTAATAAATATACCTCTGTTCTAATTGTATACTCGAAATGAAACAAAAGTTTCATGAACATGGAAGAAATGATAAATAGCATATTGCCTATAACACAGGCACTTAAGTAAATACTAACGAGGTTGGGTCCCATTACTGGTCGACAGAATGTAGCATACATCAAACTACAAATAGATATAGCACTGTGTAATAGTGCAATTCCAGACACACATGTGCATCCATTGTAATATTCTTAAATTGAAAATATGTTCCTACAGTATTTCCAATAATTAATTACTGTATGAAGGATGTGCTTTTTCTTGCAATGCACTTTAGCTAACCAGACATTTCCTTAACAGATCACGCCTGTTTGGGTCCAAGATGGAACTGGTGGCTGGGTCCTATGCACGTGCCGCTGGCCTTCAGAGCGAGATTAGCAAGGTGACGGTGACAAGGGTGGCAGGCAGTGAAGTTCATTACCAGCGGTGTTTGAATTCGTACCGCAAAGATCTGTGCGTGAACATTAACAACATCAACCACGAGCAGCGGAAGTTGCGCAAGACGATGCGCAGGTATTCGGACGCGAAGAGACGCAACCGACGGGAAAAGGAGAAAAGGAAACAGGCTGAATTATTGGCGGCTAGGTTGGCTGTGAATACGCTGATTATCTTAACAGCGGAAGAGTCGATATTAAAAAACGAAGACACAGAACCCGGGTCAGACGACGCTGAGGGTGCGGGGGATGTCAATATTTCGATACAAGGACCGTCCAGTTCCATCGGCCCTCTAGAATCAATTTCAGAAACTGGGGAGAAGGAGGCGGACGATGAACTGGAAGTTGATCGCAAACCTGCAGAGGAGGAAACACCTCTGATAAAAGAACCAGCTCCTAAAGACAACGCACGTGTACTCCCGCCTAAAGAGAGCACAATCATATTCCCACCCATCGTTGTAAAAGCTAGACGAAAGGCAGCCGTGTCATATTCAGATCTGATCAAGCTTCAACACGGTCAAAGTACAAAGAAGCTGATAAGTCTAGTAGACAAAATGGCCAAGCAACACGGGCAGAGCCTTTCCGAAATCCAGGAGCTGCAGAGGCTGCGCAACAGGCCTCCGGATACGAGGGACAATGCATACTTCAAAGGAGGACACGGAGAGGTGTACACTCAGGAAAACAACAGCCTCATGCGAACCGCTGCTGTTATCTACCCAATAAAATACGGCTACAGTTCTCAGCCTCAGGGTACTGACTTGCTGCCTCCGGTAGAAGGTGACCACACCCCATTGACACTCCATGATTCCGATCCCTGGGATAATCTAGGGTCGGGGAGGCTGGAAAGGGACAATATCAGTACTAAACGTCGTCGTGCAAGCAGGACGAATCCAAGCTTTTCGACGTATGTTCAGGAAGTAAGAAGTCGTCAGCTCATGAATAGTCAACACAATGGCAGCAGAGACTCACTTGGGAACAGTGGAACAACATCTAGACAGTCGTCGACGTCATCGAAACGCTATTTGACGGGACTATACGCTTCAGTTTCTAGGACCGGCATGAAGCTTCCTTCTATTGGAGGTAGCAAGGCTATGGCTCAGACAGAAGCCAGTAGTAGGACATGGCAGTCAGCATTCCAGAAACTTAAATTTGTACATGCTTTAAGTGGAGATTCGGATATATTCTAAATAATGCATGAAACTTGCAAGCGCTCATAAAATATATCAGCGTCTACTGTTAGTCAGATTGTTTGACATTTGAATGGATATTTTCAAATCATGTACGCTATTTTATCTAGATACTATTAACATAACCAACCGAGCACATTTAAACCGCAATGATAATCCATAATGATAATTAGACGCTTCATTAATAAAGAAGTGACGTTCCCATTTTGGTTTATTCTAAGATAGTAGTTTATTCGCACATATTGGAATTTTATGTTTGCTTCTTTCGATATATGAGTTACATCCCTTGCACCAACGATTAATCCTCTTTGGCTATAGAAACTATTCAATTATTAAATGTGCTTTGTATAATTAACTGTAATACTGATGTTTCGTGTTCATTTCGGTTTGAATGATTCATTACGTGAAGGGAGAACGTGCAAACCGCATCTACAAATACGCTGAGATACGTTCCAGATCGCCACAAAGAATATGAATCGAACAATCAGTTTATATACGACAGTGTTTGTGACATTGTGACGGTATAGTGAGAATGCTTTGGTACATATTACTAATCAGTCAATCAATCAATAAACTTTATTCCATTGAACCACTCACATTGGTACATGGTATATAACTGAACATGTCCGTACACTTGATATCAGCTGCATATATGTGTTATGCAGTTGTACCTTGGCCACGAATCATAGTAATAATAATACATACAATAGCCGAAGATCTAGGAGTATGTATGATATATGTATTTATGAGTGGCAAACCTTTATAGCTATATGTAAATGTTGATGGGTAAAGAAGACACCCTGGAAAGCAATAGCCAATGGCCTCTGACTATCAAATACACAATTCAACTTCAATAGCGGAATTTTGATGCCGTTTCGATTGATTGAACACAAGAGATCTAAATTGAATGCGAAGCATTACCGATAATGTCCACTAACATTTGACAGCCTTCTTCTTTTATTGGCACGATTGAGAGCAACTCTGGGGCATATTTACATAAGACGAATGTCATAAAGAAAATTAGGGTTCACTTCTCCATCTCAACTGGCGGGCAACAGGATCTATATTCCATTTCATGGAACTTCCGAGAAACCCATCCTCGATACCGTTAGTCTGTGAAAATATGGATATTGTGTTTCCAAATCCAATTGTCTCCGAGTATAATGACAGGGGAAGACATCGGGAGAGGGAATTAAGGCTACATGCAATTTCGATGCATCTCGGTTGACCTGGGGTACACATTATACAGTCCAAGGACGTTGGAATTGCCATACCAGCTGCCGTCGTAAAGATTCATCAGAAGCCGATAATCCGACTCTCTCAGTATTGAAATGGCGCAGCCAGACCAACATCGCATTGCAGAAATAAACCGACTCCTCCTGAGCTGTTATAATCTAGCAATATATTCTTAATCTCCATTAGAATTGATTTCCAATTCATATTCAAATTACACCCATGCCTAGAATTGCCACCTAATTTAGTTTTTGCCTTTGAAATTGGTGATGCTGTTATTTTTTACCAAGGTAAATGATATAGACTTTAAACCAATTTGTATAGACACGTTTGGATAGTGTACTTATATATCAGTAAACAAGTGCTAGGAATGTATCAAACATGGTCCGTTCCAAACATGCAAGAATCAAGTTTGTTCTTAACCCTCGTTGCGGACATGCTAAATGTTTTATTTTTTACTCAGGAGTAAATTAAAGCCGTCAGGATCAGTAGACACATTCAAAGAGTGATACTGTCTGTCTGGAATTCCAATAGTCATCTAAGGGACACTGTTCTTCATCCTTTTCTCATTTCCGGTGTCATTCCAAGGTCGACCGACACGCTTCCAGGCACACAATTTCAGCACAAATACTCATTTCACGCTCTTTATAGATAGAGCTTCGTAGGGGAATTGAAATCGCGATGATTTACAGTAGTACAAATGTTAGCTAAGAAAACAAATTGAATATAATACCTCGGTGTGCATTAGTCTTCAATCAGGACATGTTTTTGATTTACTAGACAAACTGGCTCCACGCCAAGTTACTGATAGCATGATGTCCAAAATACCGAAACACTTATATTAAAAAACTAATGGTGATGTTTATGTTTAATTTTGGCAAGAAATGAAGACTGCCATAGCAATAGAAACGAGAGGAATAACCAAATAAAACCAAAAAAAATATACAAATACAAATGAATTCTTGAGTGAAAAAGTGGTTTACTAAGTTAGATTAAAGAACGACGCTGTTGTTTGAACAACCATTCCACTTGGTAATGGTATATCGTGATCATGAAGCTTTGAGATCTATGGGCACAACAATTTGAACATAAACGCGCCATTTCCGCTTTGGTCGAATAACCACATGGATTTAAATGCAAAGTTTTCATCTTTTAAACATTGAATACCGCTCGCCCCGTTCGAGACCACTGACACTCGCCCCGTTCGAGACCACTGACACTCGCCCCGTTCGAGACCACTCACCCTCGCCCCTATTCGAGACCACTCACACTCGCCCCGTTCGAGACCACTCACACTCGCCCCGTTCGAGACCACTCACCCTCGCCCCGTTCGAGACCACTCACCCTCGTCCCGTTCGAGACCACTCACACTCGCCCCGTTCGAGACCACTCACATTCGCCCCGTTCGAGACCACTCACACTCGCCCCGTTCGATACCACTCACATTCGCCCCGTTCGAGACCACTCACTGTCGCCCCGTTCGAGACCACTCACACTTCTCCTTAACCTACAGACAAAATAGGTTGAGGAATCTGGCGAGATCTCTCGAATGCCAAAAAGTGTAGACACTTCCAATATTTTTTATTAAATTATTCTTCATCAAATAAAATTTCGACCAAGTAAAATTTGACCAGAAATGGCATAGACACGCATTAAACAAAAATCAAACTAGTGGAAATTT
The DNA here is from genome assembly GCA_032361225.1 of Lepetodrilus schrolli. NCBI lineage: Eukaryota > Metazoa > Mollusca > Gastropoda > Lepetellida > Lepetodrilidae > Lepetodrilus > Lepetodrilus schrolli. The sequence goes on along the minus strand of JAUTBT010084323.1, from coordinate 2,195 downwards.
GATTTGTAGAAATCTGTGCAGCCAGTATGGAGACCTTCCATTCTGGTCAGGGCGTATTTAGGAGCAAAGCGGAAATGATGTCATGACGTTCCGATTACGGGCACAGAAAACACTTTACTTGTAGGGTGTGTAATGAGTGCACTTCAGCCTACTGCAGGTGTAGACTCAATAAACTATGTATAGCTGCCTCAGCCATGAGACACACACGCTTCTTTATTACACCCGATGTAAATCATTTCACACCTGAGCTAGACATGATAATTGTTCCGTTGTATAATTATACTTATATTTGGCCGATTTATGCAACTCGTGTGGCGTAAATTGGCCTTAAATAATTTAATCAACGTTGAGAACAGGCGCGCTTTTAATTTACGACAACACACTTCCAGCTCTGGAACTTTAATCAATCACAGAAATGCAATATTAAATTCCTTCTTGCATAAGAGGGAGACTTGTCGCTGGAACAAAGGTCGCACGGTAAATGGTTTAGTAGCTTCCTGAGGTTTGTGAGGATGGGCCTGGCATGTTCAAACAGACACATGAACATTATTGCATGAACCCTGCAGGTCGAAATCATATATCATTAGTGAGTGTTACAGAACTATGGTTACATTGCAGAACCTTGATTGCTGTGCATTATTTTACGTAACGGAAGTGGCGGTCTGTACGGCACGCACGTATATGGACATGACGTTAACTTTCACTACAGACTAGACGGTGATCACAGAATCGATGACCATAATTACATTGCAAAAATTCGGGTATTATTCCATTCACTTAGCTGTCATGTCAAGCAAACATTAATTGATTTGGTCTGAGGTCATACGTGGATATATGTTCGGGCTAAAGAGTTTTACCTAATAATTTGATTAATCTGAATTATACGTCACATGTTCTTGACATCAAACTATAACATCATGTGACTGACATCCATACAACTGACTTATACCCTACGAAAGCAGACTGCCTCTTGTATGACGAAGCTCCTGGAACCTAATCTACGAAAGTGGACACACGAGTGAACAGTCGACATCGCAGAACGGGATTCCATGTGCGGACCAAAATACATTAGCGTCGAAAAGGGTACTTTCCAAATGAAGACCACCCACTCGCTGATCACTCGAATATGTGTCGTGAATGGGCTGGGCCCTATCTCTTAATTACCCACTCGTGTGACATCGTTCACTACATCTGTGGAAGAACTAGCAGCAGGATGCATGGAAACCTATAAGTGCATCTGTGGATCTAGATGCATATCCTGGAACTCCACCGCAGTTTAATGTGTTAGTTAAATAAGTCAATAGATTATAATAACGATTGTATTAAGAGCATACCGGTGTAATTTACGAAATAAGAGGAAATGCGTGCAAGTACTTTAGGAGGAGGACCTGGCCCCCAGATCACGAAACTTTTTTGAGTACGAACTCATGCTCAATTCAAGGTTTTGTTCACAAATCCCCATATAGAATGTGAGCTTGAGCATGAAATCGTTCTCAAAATGTTCCGTAATCTCGGGCTCGGCGCATTATAAATGTCCGTTATTATTACTAAAATAATTATATATGTGTTACAAAATTCCATATCCAATACAAAATTACAGCTTGGTTCGATTCAACTACGCCATGACACTAACATCTAACGACACCCGTAAGGGTATTTGTCCCGTTGACCTTTAGTGAAATCCGATAGTTTCTGATAGAAATTTATTTTCGCCTTTGACTAGTACAATTATATTAATGACGTGGCGTGCTCTATCTGTGCAGTTAGCACACACTGACCGTCTTTAAAGATGTTTCTACCAGTCCATAATGCATAACGTGCGTTTGTGAACGGCGGCTGATTAATGCTCTTATTTGATTACATAATAGCTTGGTCACTCAGAGGCCAGGGCATAGTAGCTGGACAAAGGACCGAGACGGGGTGTCGTCAGATCTTACTAACGAAGAGAAACAATCAAAGTAACCAAACTTTTATTTTGATTTGATTACAGCGCAATACATAGAGAATACTAAATATACTAATCTCAGGAATTCAATGTATTTCTATACTACTACTACTCTCTCGTACATCGTGGGTTAATGTCTATACTACTAATATATGGACTACTGTTCATATTTAATATATTCCCAATTACCATACTATATATATATATATATGATTGATTGCAGAATGGCCACATATATGCAATACTTAAC
>JAUTBT010084322.1:0-12390 GCA_032361225.1 Lepetodrilus schrolli | reverse complement strand
ATATTTAACAGATATGAAAGTGACGGACACACTAGATATCAACTTAAAATACTCTTCAGAGTACAGTGAAATAGCAAGACTTATCAATGAATTTTCTCAAAAACTCTCTTCTACTTTAGATATATCAGATGATGCTAAAGCTACAAAATCACTCTCTTTTGATATGCTAAAATTTGCTGAGGACATTGAAACGAAGTCATTCAATATGCAGCAAGATTTAGAAAATGCCTTTGTAGAGATAGAGACTTCTCTTAAAAGTAGCCAAGAAAATGAAGTTTACGCAAAAGAGGCTGGTAGCAGTATCCAAGAAGCAAATGGTATGATTTTGCAAACTCAAAAAGATTTACACACTTTAAGCGACAATATCAATGAAAGAAATATCCAAGAAGTAGAGATAAATGAAAAACTCTTAGAGCTTTCAAACCAGTCTCAAGAAGTCAAAGGGGTGTTAAATATCATCTCAGATATCGCAGACCAAACAAATCTCCTAGCCCTAAATGCAGCTATTGAAGCAGCTAGAGCTGGTGAACACGGTCGTGGATTTGCCGTGGTAGCTGATGAAGTAAGACAGTTGGCTGAAAGAACGCAAAAATCTCTAGCAGATATCAATACAACAATCAATATCATCGTGCAAGGCATCAACAATGTTAGTTCTGAGATGAGCCAAGGCATCACAGCATTTGATGCAATCGTCTCTATCTCAGAGAATGTTACTTCACAGATACATGATAGTATCGGATTTATAGAACAAGCCGTACAAAAAAGCGAAGGGAGTTCACAAGAGTCTCATCGCACAGAAGCGTCATTACAGAAAACTGAAGGCTACATCAAAGTGGTCAAAGAAGCTTCTTTGAAAAATACGCAAGGCATTTCAGAAGTGAAAAATTTAAGCAGTCAAGTCTCAAAGAAAGTCTCTATACTGGAAGAGGCAATTGCTGCTGTTTAATAACAATAATTTTTAGAGACATACCACTTTGCGATTTCTAAAGAAGAGAAATTTCTCTCTCTTTGGTCGTGAGGTAGGGACTCTAAGCGTAGTTTACTTCCCACAACCGTACTCACCATAAACGAGAAAAGCACCGCCCCGATAGCCACCATCCAATCATACTTAAGCCACACAAACAGACCTATCATGATAGGTAGTATCGCCAATCCAAAAAAGACACTATAGGCTAAAAGCTTACAACGCGTTCCTATCATGATAGGAGTGTTTTCGATAGTTGGGTACTCTTTTATGAGTTCTTTATCTCTTTTAGAAAACTGCATTTTACTACTTTAGGTTGGTAAAATTGAGCGGTGCGTCGATGTCAAGTTCTTTGACCAATGCCATCACCTCACGCAAATCATCAATAGACTTGCCAATCACCCGTATCTCTTCACCACGCACTTGCGACTGCACTTTTATCTTGGCTTCTTTGATAGCTTTGTTCACTTTTTTAGCATCTTCTTTTGAGATGACATCGACGATTGAGAGGACGATTTTCGTGTTTCCACCGCCTACTTGGTCACGACGATCTTCATTGACCGCTTTGGAAGGGATACCTCTTTTGATGATTTTAGCCATAACGATATCGACCATCGCTTCAGCTTTTGAGTCACTTGAAGAGACGATAGTGATACTTTTTCCATCTTCATTATAAGTAAGTTCTGCCTTTATGCCCTTAAAGTCATATCGGGTTGTCACCTCTTTTTTTGCCTGTTCTATCGCATTTTTCATCTCTTGCGTATCTAACTCTGCTGTTATATCAAAACTATGTTCTTTTGCCATTTCTATCCTTTTGCAATATTATATCAAAAATCGGGATTAAATCCACCGCTGAGAAAATCATCTCCTCCAGAAGCAAAACTCGGGTCACTATACCCCTGCTGGACGCTTTTCATCCTAAGCATCAAGATATCATTCTTAGGGTCGATTCCCTGAGGGCAAGCCGTTGTACACTCCCCACACAAAGTACAATCCCAAACCCCTTTTTCTTGCACCGCATCCACTATCTCTTTGCCACCATCATTACGGCTATCATTGGTATAACGATACGCACGCGTCAGCGCAAAAGGTCCTAAAAAGTTTTCATCCACTTCAAGCACCGGACAAGAGGAGAAACAGCTAGAACAGAGGATACAATCCGTCTGTTTTTCGATCTGTTTTACCGCCTCTTTTTCTTGTATCATGATAGTGCTATTTTGGGCAAACCACCCCTTGACACGACGCAAAGTCTCTTGGGCTTTGGCGTGGTCAACGACTAAATCTTTTATGATGCGCATCTTATCAAGTGGCGTTACCTCATCGCCCTCTTGCAGACGGTATCCGCAGGCCAAGACTTCTCGCTCATTGACACGCATCGCACAAGAGCCACAGACTTCGCTTCTGCATCCGCTGTTGAAAGTGAGCGTAGGGTCTTTTTCTGTTTTGATAAACTGCAACGCCTCTAAAAGCGTCATCCCTTCCCTTACTTCATACGCTATCATGATAGATTTTTCTGGCACGCGATTTTCACAATATCTCTCTATTTTGATTATCATGATAGGGTATCCTTTTCAAATTTCTCATCCATATCAGGGTAGTCTTCACGATAGTGCGCACCCCTGCTCTCTTTTCTCGCCAAGGCACTCTGCACTATCATGATAGCTAGCGACACGCTGTTTTGAAACTTGATTAGCTCCACTAGGTTGGTGTTGTAAACGCGACTGCTATCGACTAGCCCCATAAGAGGTAGCGCATCTTGCATCTCTTGCAGCGTCACAAGCAAGCTACTAAGTGCTTTCTCATTTCTCACTATCCCGGCGTTTTTATAAAAAAGTTCTCCAAGCATTTTGCGTTTTTTATAAAAATCCACTTCATTTTTTCTCTCATAGATGCTCTCTACAAGCTCATCGCGCTTCTCTTTGAGTGCCAACTCTCCAGAAAATTTCGCAGCATTTTCCCCTGCCATTCTCCCAAATGCCACGATCTCCAAAAGCGAATTTCCACCCAAGCGATTTGCCCCGTGCACCCGTGCATTTGAACACTCGCCCACAGCAAACAGCCCCGAAACCGAACTCATCAGCGCATCATCCACAGCAATCCCACCCATACTATAGTGCGCCACAGGAGCGATAGGCATCATCTCATTTACAGGGTCAACACCCTCGTACATTATCGAAAGTTTTCGCTCTTGGGGGATGTTTTCATCGATGAACGCTTCACCTAAGTGCCTGATATCTAAAAAGACTTCATTGCCCTTTTCTATCTCTTGCCAAATCGCTCGACTCACCACATCTCTGGCTTTCAACTCATCAACAAATCGCTCACCCTTATCATTGACCAAATGACCACCAGCACCCCGTGCACTCTCCGATATCAACACACCTGATTTTCGTAGTCCCGTGGGATGAAACTGCACAAACTCCATATTTGAGACTTCCGCCCCTGCTCGGTGTGCGACTGCTATGCCATCGCCCGTTGATTGGTTTGTATTGGTCGTGAAACCGTGATATATCGCGCTATAACCACCCGTTGCCAAGATGATGGATTTTGCCTCTATCATGATAGTTTTGCTGTTTTTGATATCTAAAAACGATGCGCCCTCTTTGTGCAAATCAAGCAAAAGATGCTCATTTACAAAAGTTATCCCCTCTTTTAAACACTGATCATAAAGCGTATGAAGGATTTTCAAGCCCGTATAATCCTGCGAATAACAGGCCCGAATACTAGCCGTCCCACCCATACGCCTTTGTGCGATTTTCCCTTCATCATTGCGTGAAAAAGGCACTCCGATACTATCCAGCCACGCCAAAGTCTCTATCGCACCCTCACACATCTTCTCTATCATGATAGGCGACCCCAAGCCCTTGGACGAACGAAGCGTATCCGCTATATGCAAAGCCACCGAATCTTCTTGTTCATTCGCCAAAGCCGCATTTATCCCACCTTGTGCCATACAAGTTTGACTTCTAGTAGGAAAACCCTCAGATACTACAAGGACAGAAACACCTTTTTTTTTGGCACTCAAAGCGGCTGAAAGTCCAGCTCCACCAGCTCCAATAATCAATACATCATACACCATATAAACCCTTTATTTGTCTCTATTTTAGCATAAACTTACACAACGACATAAGTACTACAATACATCCCAAACGCCACCCAATGAAGCCACAACAAGGCATACGCTACCCAGCGGAGATTTTCTCGCATACAGGTGGAAACACGGCGAAATAGTAGGAAAAACACTATCATGATAGCCAATGCCACAGGAAAATAGGGAATCGCCAAAAATGGTGTAATCAAGAAGTAAAAAAACCCAAAAATAGCCTTTTTGAGACTGCTATCATGATAGAGCAAAAAATAGCCAAGCGATACCACAAAAGATACCGCCAGACCTAGTAAAAAGTGTTTTAAATTATCGGATTTCAGTGACGCGTCCGTTGGTGATGAAAATGGTTACTTGATCACCTGATTTGTATCTGCTAGGGTTGTTAGCATCGATTGGTAGCACCGTAGTGATGACTCTTCCACTATCCATCTTTGCCGTGATTCGTTGGGCATTTCTCACATCTGCTTCTTCGCCAGCTACTGCACCAAGCATCACACCACCCATCGTCGCCAAGTCTTGTCCAGCACCATCACCTATCTGATTGCCCAGTACGCCACCCGCTATCATACCGATGATAGAAGTCCATTTTCCATCACCTTTGATATGCACCGCTTCCACATTTTGTACCGTTGCGCCATAAGAGTCACTGATACTCCCAGCGCGACTTGCATCCAACACCTTGTTAGCACAACCACCTGAAAATGTCACAACACTCAAAGCCAACATACTTGCCATCAAAATCTTTATCATGATATCCTCCTATCATTTCTTTCGTACCAATTATACACTATTATTGTGTATAATAAATTTAAAGGAATACAAATGAAAACAAAAATAGCCCTAGCAACGATGAGCGCACTACTTTTACTAAGTGGCTGTGGCGATGGAAAAAGCACCGGTGAAAAGATGGCAGAATCTGTCGCAAAAATCAGAGGTGAAAAACCAAAACCAAAACCAAAAGCAAAAGAACCCATCAAAGAAGTCTCTTCTGAAAAAGTTGTAGAAGAAGTTGTACCTGAAAAAGTTGAAGAGAACGAAAAAGAGAATGAAAAAGAGAATGAAAAAGAAAGCGAAGAAGTTATCCAAGAAGTCGTCAAAGAAACGCCAAAAGAGTCCTTAAAAGAGATAGCCAACAAAGCAAAAAAAGAGATAAAAGAGCTAGTCGCCCCAGCCAAAGAAGTGGTCGATAGTGCCAAAGATGTCGCATCTGTAGCCGCCGAAAGCATCAAATAAGTAGTAAATGAGACAAAAGAGTCCCTAAGCGACGCGGTTACACCAGCCCTATCTAAAGCAAAAGAAAAGGCAAGTGAACAGCTCACAAAAGTAAAAGATTTACTAGCACCAAAAGAGGCTAAAGAGTAGTCTATTTTCCTATCATGATAGATGTGTTATACTTCTATCATGATAAACATCACTGAAAAATACTTCCAAAAACTTCCCCAAAAGGAACAAGAGTTTTTAGAAAAAATAACACCCAAATATCATCTATCCCAACAAGATAGAAAACAACTCATAGACATCGCTATCGACTTAGAGATGTGGGATGAAGCAAACCTTTCTGAGATTTGGGCGTATCACTTGGATGAAAAATACGAAGGCAAAAAGCGTAAACAAATCCTCATAGCCCACGCCACCGCCTACTACAACAACCTCAAAAATGAACCCAGCGACTATCATGATAGTCCAAGTAAAGCAAAAACCCCACGCATCAAGTTCGTCACCCAAGCCAAAGAAAATCTAGGCTTTGGACTCTGCCCCGTCGCTTCCCCCAAAACACGCTGTTGCAATCTGCTCACACTTGACGCGGTGGAGAGTTGTGGATTTGACTGTTCGTACTGCTCTATCCAGTCCTTTTACAACGAAGACAAAATCACCTTTGACAGCACACTCAAACAAAAGCTAGAAGCCATAGAACTTGACCCAGACGAGTTCTACCACATCGGCACGGGACAAGCCAGTGACTCACTCATGTGGGGCAATCAAAATGGCGTTTTAGACGACCTCATCGCCTTTGCCATAAAGTACCCAAATGTCATGCTAGAGTTCAAAACAAAATCAGACAATATATCCTATTTTTTAGACAAAAAACTCCCGCCAAATCTGCTCTTCACATGGTCGATAAACCCCCAAACCATCATAGACAACGAAGAGCACCTCACCGCTTCACTTGATAGACGATTGCGTGCGGCTGCACGCTTGGCAGAGAAGGGCTGTTTGGTCGGTTTTCACTTTCATCCGATGATACACTTTAAGGGGTGGGAAGAGGAGTATGGGGATATTTTTGCAAGATTGGTAAAAGATTTTAATCCCGATTCTGTGGCACTGCTATCTCTAGGCACACTCACCTTCATCAAGCCCGTCATGAAACAAATCCGCCAAAGAGATTTCAAATCCAAAATCCTCCAAATCCCCCTTGTAGAAGCCAGCGGAAAACTCTCCTATCCCTTAGAAACTAAGAAAAAACTCTTCTCATTTGCCTACAACTCCCTCAAAGCTTGGCACGGAAAAGTCTTTTTCTATCTCTGCATGGAAGACCATTCACTATGGAAAGAAGTTTTTGGCTATGAGTACCCGACAAATGAGAGTTTAGAGATGGATATGAAGCTGCATTATCTTAGTAAAATACGCGCTACTCTTTAAAACAATGGCTCATGATAGATATGCTATACTGCTATCATGACACACTTTACGCTTGAATATCCTTATTTTTTGCTCTTGTTTGTTTTGGCACTTTGTCTGATATTTTGCAAAAAGATAGATAAAGCGATGATACTTCCACGACTAGATTGGATTCCCAAAAAAAACCGTATTTGGCACTACAAGACTTTTTTAAAATTGGCTATATTTGGACTTCTCGTTTTTGCACTAGCCTCCCCTATCTCCTATGACGCCATCACCCCCTCACAAAAACATGGACGAAATATCGTACTCGCCCTAGACACCAGTGGCTCCATGAGAGAGAGTGGTTTCAGCCAAACAGAGATACAAAAAAACAAGTTTGAACTACTCTTGACCCTAGCCTCCGACTTCATCGACAAACGACATTCGGACAATATCGGCGTCGTGGCATTTGGTACTTTTGCTTTTTCTGCTTCTCCTGTTAGCTACGACCACCAAAGCCTTAAAGAACTTCTTGCCATGATAGAGGTAGAAATCGCAGGGAAAAATACAGCTATCGGAGATGCCATCACACAAAGTATCACCACCCTCTCCTTGGCACAAGCCAAAGAAAAAATCATCATCCTCATCACAGATGGCATCACCAACGCTGGAGAAACCTCTGTCAAAGATGCTGTCAAAAAAGCCCAAGAAAAAAATATCAAAGTCTACACCATAGGGCTAGGAACTAAAAAAGAACATGACGCGACACTACTACAAAAAATCGCTTCTAACACCCACGCCAAATACTTTTCTGCCACCCACGCCAAAGACTTACAAAAAGTCTATGAAGAGATAAACATGCTTCTACCAAGTGCTATTCGTTCAGAACAGTACCTCAACAAAAAAAGCTTTTTTATCGTTCCTCTTTTGCTTGCCACCCTCTTGCTTATGGGCTTGCTTTACCAAGAGAGAAGCCCATCATGATGCTATTATATCCTCAAGCTTTGATACTTTTTATCTTTATTTTTTGGCGGTATCAAAAAGAACAAAGAGTGCTCTTTCTCTCCCTTGCCCTACTCATCATCGCACTCACTCGTCCTGTACTGAAAGCGCAAAATCAAAGTCAAAAACTCCAAGGCAAAGAGTGTATCATCGCCCTTGATGTCTCTGCTTCCATGAAGGCAAATGATACCTTGCCAAACCGTCTTGAAGCTTCCAAAAATGCTATCTCAAAGATGTTTGAAACAAATAAGCACGATAGATTTGCTCTCTTTGCATTCACCACAAACCCACTTATCCTCTCACCTAGTACCAGTGACCACACCCTACTACAAAGCGCCCTTCACTCCCTAAAAGTGAAACATATACTCACCCACGGCACAGACTTTCACGCGCTACTAGAACGCATCTCCAAGCTTCCTACTTCTCAGAAAAATCTTTTGCTCTTTAGCGATGGAGGAGAGATGGTAGATATAGCCCCACTGATTTCTCTTTGTCACACATCACATATCACGATTCATGCGATTGCCTCTGGCACGGATAAAGGCACTTTTCTCAAAGATACTAAAGGCAAAAAGCGCAAGGACAAAAAAGGCAATCTCATCATCAGCCACTTAAACCCACAACTAAAAAAACTAGCCCAACAAAGTGGTGGTAGCTACACAACAGTAGAAGCGTTTGACCCTTTATTGGGCTTTTTAGAGAATACAAACTCAAGAGAAAAAGAACATTTGGCTTATAGTGAGTTTTTTTGGATTCCTACACTTTTAGCGCTCTTTTTATTTCTATTTCACTTCATCCAACTGCCGAAAAAACTTCTATTAATTCTACCTTTTTTAACGCCTTATGCTGAAGCAGGTTTGCTCGACTGGTATCACATCTCAGAGGCAAAAAAGGCGTATCATGATAAAGCCTACAAAACAGCTATCACCCACTATGAAAAAATCACGGCTAAAACGATTCAAAGTATGTTGAATCTTGCCAACAGCTACTACCAATCAGGTAATTACACCCAAGCCAGAAATATATATCATAACTTAAAAACGACCAATCCTCACTTCAAAAAACAGATACTTTTCAAACTAGCAAACTGCGCTGTCAAAAAGAGAGAGTACGATAAGGCAAAAGAACTATATATTAAAGCATTGCGTTTTGGAAAAGATGATGATATTATCGCAAATTTAAAACTCATCGCAGACAAAAAAACAGAACAAAAAGATGATTTTCTTACCTTCCATGCTAAAAAAACACCTCCCAACAACAGTCAAAAAGAGCCTGATACAAAGGACAAAAAGAATAAAAATTCCTCAGGAAAATCCCAACAACAAGGTGCTGGAAAAGCGGCCAATTCAAAAGCCAACAACAGACATAGCCAAGCTGACACCCAAGCAAGTACACTTACACATCCCTTAGGATACAAAGCCTATGAACTCATAAACAAAGGATATCTTGATGAAAAAACTCCTTGGTAATATTCTCTTTTTCTACGCTTTTCACCTCTTACAAGCCTCTGATTTGTATGACGCTAACATCAGTGTAAACACAACAACCCCCTATATCAAAGAGGCAGTAAAGATAGATATACTCTTAAAACAAAAAAAGAAAAGCCACATCATGTACTTCTCGCTTCAAGCACCCAAGAACCCTGATTATCTGCTTATTTTTGAAGGCAAACATACTATTAATGATAATTACTATAAAAAATTTGTGCGTTATAGTTATCTCCTCTATCCTCTAAAATCTGGCGATATCACGCTCGAGTTTGGTATCCATATAAATTTAGCCACAGAGGGGAGTTTGGATAAGTTTAGTTCGGGAAGCCGTGATAAATTTAAACTGTTGGAGAGTCATGAATATCATGAAAAACTCTCACCAATAAATCTATATATACAAGATTTTACCAAGCCTGTCACACTAGTCGGGGATTTTACTTTGACTATGCAAATAGAAAAAAAATAGGTGTAAGCCTACGAACAACTCAATGTGCACTATACGCTGAAAGGAGAAGGGTACAACCCCCATATCAAAACACTTTTAACCGATATATCAGATGTCGAAACATTCTTACAAGTGAGTCATGAGAACAAAATGAGTCAATCATTTCACTACGCCCTTATCGGTCAAAAAGATTTCATCGTGCCTGAGGTAACACTCTCATGTTTTTCACCCACAAAGAAAAAATACTACACACTTCGTGTCCCACAACAACAGATAAAAGTAGCCCCTCTCCGCACAGACACCTTAGTCGATAAGCAAAACTCCCTACCTCAAGAAAGCTACAATCTCCAAGAATTATTGCCTTATCTTAATGGCGTGTTACTCTTTTTAGCAGGATTTGTTATAGCAAAAATAACACCCTCTAACTATTTCACAAAAACCCCTTCACTGCAAAATCCACACCATGATAAAATAGGCAAAACAAAAGATGAAAAAGCACTTTTACAACTACTTTTAAGCCTCGATGACAAGAGATATCATGAAAGCATCATACGCTTAGAAAAGTCTATATATCGTGGAGAAAAAGTAGATTTAAAAGCGTTAAAGGAGAGATTATTAAAAGTATAGAATCCATACTGCTAAAGAGTAAAAAACAAATTTTCAATACAAATTTTGGTGCTAATCTCTCTAGGCTTAAAGGAGAGGGGTTTAATTTTGCTGAAATCGCACTCTACCAACAAGGTGAAAATGCCAAAAAAATCGACTGGAAAAGTACAGCAAAAACAGGCGTTCCTCATGTCAAACTCTTTTTAGAAGAGAAAGAAGCCAATATCGTAGTCGTCGCACTTCTTTCTGGTAGCTTACTTTTTAAAACAAAAAAGCAAAAGCTTTTAGAAAGCGTGGCACTTTTTGGGTTTTCCTCCATCAAGTATGCCAACGCCCTCACCCCTATCATGATAAGCCAAGATGAGACAGTTTTTTTGCCCCCTACCAAAAAGATTGCTGCTGTATCTCATTTTTTACACATGATAGATGCCGTTTCTTTGGAAGGAAAAAGCAATATTCTTGAAAACTTGTCACAAAAGATACACGCTAAAATCAAGAAAAAGTCACTCATTATTTTGATAGGAGATTTTTTAGGAGATGTGGATTTGCGCTTACTTGCAAAAAAGCATGAACTCTTTGTTCTCATCATCCGCGATAGTTTTGAAGAAAATCCCAGCGTACTAGGTCATGGAGAATATCATGATCCAGAAAGTGGTGAAAAAGCAAACTTCTACTTTGGAAAAAGTGCCAAAGAAGCTTATGCCAAGCGATACAAAGAAAATGATAAAGCACTTTTTTCACACTTCAATATGCTCAATATCGCCTATGACAAAGTGGTGATATAAGCCAAAGCTTCCTCAATTTGATGTTCATTATAAACCTTTACACCCGCTTTCTCTAACAATTTCACCGTCACACCTTTGCCCGATACCAATGTTTTAGAAAAGGTACCATCATAAATATTTTCATTGCTACATGAAGGACTGTTTGCTTTCATGATTGCCACTTTGATATGGTGCTTTTGTACTAAATCCAGAGCTACTTTCGCCCCTCTTTCAAAATTGATAGTGATATCTTTTCCTTCTTGGTTTATGACGCGATGACCTGCTATCGTGGTACAAACTTCTGCAGGAGTACGAGGGATTGGCAACCCTCCCTCTACTTCAGGACAGCAAGAGATAAGCTCTAAGGAGGAAAGGTTTTTATGAAAAATTTTATTATCTCCGCCATCAAAACGGACTTTTTCACCAAGCAAACATGCAGATACTAATACCTTCATAAAGAGCCTTTTTTACCATTATAATTAAATTAAATTAAATTAACTTTTACTTTCGTGTCGATGTAACTTTGTAAAATATTTATAAAAAAAAATTATAATTTAAACTAATGTTATGGTTACTTTATGCTATAATAGCAAATGCAATTTTCCATTGCGGATAGTTATTTTCTATAATCATAGGTTTTAATTGTCTAAAATTTTAAAGGAGTTTATATGAAGTTAGGCTTTCTCGTAGACCTAGACCTTTGCATGGGGTGCAAAGCGTGTGAGGTTTCATGTAAGGTTGAAAACGAAGTACCTCTCAGTTCCTGGAGACTTCGTGTCAAGTATGTGGATCAAGGACTTTTCCCTGATACTTCAAGAACATTTACACCACTTAGATGTAACCACTGTGAGAGCGCACCTTGTGAGCGTATCTGCCCAGTTTCGGCACTTCACTACCTAGAAAACGGTATCGTAAATATCGATAAATATAGATGTATCGGTTGTGCGGGTTGTATCATGGCCTGTCCTTATGGTGCTATCTATATGGATCCAGAGACAAATACTGCTGATAAGTGTACCTACTGTGCGCACCGTATCGCATCGAGTATGATGCCAGCTTGTGTCGTCGCCTGTCCTGTTGAAGCCAATATCTTTGGAGATTTAGAAGACCCAATGAGTAACATCAGCAAATATATCAGCAACGACAAAAGAGTACAGGTAAGAAAGCCTGAGAAAAACACTATTCCTAAGCACTTCTATACTGGTGGCGGTCAAGCGCAGCTTAACCCACAAGCATCACTTAGAGAAGAAGGTTATAGCTTGTTTAACAATATCACACACTTAAAACATATCGGAAAGGGGCACTAGATGGATCACTCACAAATCGTTAATAATGCCGTAGTAACACTTGATGTGGCACTTCCAGGTATCGTTTGGGGTTGGATGATTACTTTAAACCTTTGGGCAAAAAGT
>JAUTBT010084321.1:0-12390 GCA_032361225.1 Lepetodrilus schrolli | reverse complement strand
TCTCTCTATTTCTCTCTCCCCCCCCCTCTCTCTCTCTCTCTCTCTCCCCCCCTCTCTCTCTCTCTCATTTGCTTTCCTTGTTTTAAGAAATATTAGTAATACGGTATTTATTCCTGATATGCATGCTCAGTATCTCATATTTCTTCTATTGATATGCATTATTAATTACAATATCGCATGATGATATCTCATAACCATGACTATTTACAATGTTTCAGCAGATAACATGTATACATACATGTATATTAATGTAAAATGGTATTCTAACTTAGAAGAAATGTGTTCCACAGCATCATGACTGCATGGATTATTTTCTCACTGTTCCATAGGACATCCATATTGCCTTCGGCAGAATTAAGGTTAACAATTGTTTTTGGTCAGAAATGAAGAAAGAACAGTTGTTTTTAGTGGAGTATCCATATTCTAACTGTGGCATGATATTCCAGTGGGCTAGCACCACCAACCAGTGGAAATCTGGCCGAGTAGGCTACAAGTAAATGCAGGATCTTGAAAGCTGTTGTAAGCCCAAATCACACCATCCAACCACAATCTTTCAAATATTCTGTTCATATAGATAGTGCTCCATGTTATAACATAAGAACAACACCCTCAGTGAAATTGCATTGCAGACTAAACAGATTAATAATTAATTAATAATCATTAGGGTTTTGCTTGATAGCAATTTACTGAATTTTCCTTTAGAATCTACTAATGGAAATTACTGCAGATATGAACTACAGTACTTGAAGGCTTAATGTTAATTAATTTTCACATTTCCTGGAACCATTGACTAAATATGTACTGTGTAATGTCATCTCAATATAGTGTACATCAGAAACTACTGTACATCTATATTCATAATTAGACATTTTTCATGGTATTATATACTCAACAAAATTAATTAAGGGCTAGTGACAATTTTGGATTGTATTTTAACAACCAATTATTTCCAAACCTCAGGCCCCAGGTACATTTCAAGAACTTGCAGACAGATTGGAAGAATAATTGCACCAAGTTCCTTAAGCTAAGTTCCAAAATTTGGTGTAAAATGTCCCCATAAAATATCTTCTGGCCCTTAATTTATTTTGTTGAGTATACGATGTAAGTACTGTGGCATTCCAAGTTCAAATTTAATACTTCCCATTATACTTGAAGTACACTTACAGTCTTCCTGTCTGGTGGCTTTTGAATCTATTTGTCATTTATTAAAATTAAAGGCATACACTCACAGATGGTTGACTTGTATGGTCACACAAATGTTTACCTGAAAAACTGCATGGATCTACACATTTAATTTGTCTACATGAGTGCTTTATTCAACCATTTATTTATAAGCCTGTACATGCACCTGATTTATTCATGTCTGTCATGTTACTGTAGTATGTCGTACCATCTTTATACCATGTACCACTGAGTACCATCTTTATACCATGTACCACTGAGTACCATCTTTATACCATGTACCACCGAGTACTTAAATGGAATAAAGTTGAACGACATCAATGCCTGGAATGGAAACCTTTCTAATCTAGTACATCATTCATCGTTTATTGTACTATTCTATTTACAAATCTACATATTAATTTAAGGATTGTTCTCATCAAAGACTTTTGAAAGCAATATTTGTATTCAACAGATTCAAAGCCAAACTCAAAATCCATCTTTTTGAACAGTTTTACCATTAGATACTCCATCGTAACACTATGGAGGTTAGCATGTTAAAAATACACACTATTGCTATTTTAATATTTATTTAAAAAGATATATAAACATTTTGTTTTTCTTTATTTGTTTTATAAATTCTTTTTAGGAAAACTTATGAAAATTAAAAAGACAATTGCCTGAAACATCTTTGAGAAGGACTATACTAGTATCAATGAATGATAATATTTTAAAAAATCAGGATGAGAAAGCATGCAATCAACTCTTGATTTAAAGGTACCGTCCCGCAATGTGGAAGAAGATTCTGGCTGTACTACTGGGATTGATGATTGGATTCTGGCTGTATGATGACTTTGACAAAGGTTCGTACAACGGGTCCATAATATTGCTTAAGGCCATAGTTATTTGATTCCCTGGTTTACGGATCTGCCGACCGGATTTAAATATTTTTTTATTTATTATATTCCACCGACAGTGCACAAGTCTTTTGAAAATTATAATAATAAATGGTGAAGGAAAATGTTGTATAACCCCTCATTGAACATGAAGACTGGCAGGCAATGCTAATTTACTTACTGGTAAATATGTAAAATTAACAGTTGATGCTATTGACAAGCATTCAAATCTATATAACGTTTGTGTGCTGGTATTTATAACAATTATTGACAATTATATTGATCAATTATATTTATTTTCTCAATCAACCATTCATTATTGTGACGATGGTCCTGAATACAGGTAATATTAATAATGGCTACTGTTGTCTAGCGTCCCGATCTCCCCATCACGGAAGAATATTCAGTCAAGATTAAATTCAATTCATTAAATTTTATTATATAACAACTATTAGCTAGTCCGCATAGGACTAACAATAAATTCTACAGGCATGATAATACTCAATGAAACAATACAATCAGATTATTATGATGAGAACAGGTTACACATGTAACGGGTACAAGAATACAGACCCCTATAAAGAATATTAAAGGTTTTTCATCTCAATATAATAGGATATTTTGACACACCTTCACAAGATAATAGAAATCAGAATAGAGCTAATAGATACCTCTTTATGGACTTCCAAGCTCCGAGAATAATTGCACTATAACTCCTGGGAAACTACCCCTGGAGCTTGGGGAGGGTTCCCAACGTGAGAGCATGGCACTGTAGTGAGGGCTGACTGACCAAGGACTACCCCCCACTTTGGTGCCAACCAATTTATACCCGAACCAGCACGGACGTTGGAGGAGACAATCTTGGATAGGTTCTAGGTTTTATCTTAATGCAATTAATGCAATTAATGTGCGTTAATCTGTGTTTATATAATTTGGGAAATCCATTACTATACATTCCCTATTTATAATTGGTAGGAACATGTATAATAAAAGTGAACGGTCCCGAGTTAACCTACAAGTACATATCTTTATAAAGAAGGAGGGTTAATAACTCAGTGATTGCTGGATGCAATACTGATACTCCTACGGCTTGAAAAACTGAATCTCGTTCAACAAAGTCCATCTAACTATACAATTTCTAAAGCAACCTCCCAATTCTGCACACATATAGTTGGTGGAATAAATGTAGTACCTAGACATACTAAAATTTAATACTAAGAGTCATTTTAAAACATATATTGCATGTTTATATAACATCCCTGTAACACAGTTATGGGTAGTCACTTGGCTGAGCTCCGTGACAATTATCTATTTTTACTTTTATATTGGACCCGACCGACTGACCAAAATATCAAATTATGTTTATTTATATTTCAACTGGATGATCACAGAAAAATGTCAAAACCAGAGAATCAAATAACTATGGCCCAATGAATAGAGGCTGAGGTGTGTTGCTTTTCTAAAATTCCCCAGTATATCCATATTGTTTTATCAAGATTTAAAAATTATTATTTTTCCTTTTCAAATTATGATAAAAATATAAGAATAAGTGGTTAAAGTAAATAAATAGAATGAAAATGTTTGTAAAACAGGCAGGGGCTGGGTGTGCAAGTCTCGCCCTGCACGTGCAATCCTTCTGAAACTGTCCTTACTGTGTTTTACAATGTCCTGTTATATAACATCTTCATATTATTTGTCTTCTTTTTCAACTCTGTCTTATAAAAATATATTTCTGTGCTTTCATGTTGCAGAATCTCTGAGAGGGAAGCGTGTCGTAATCACAGGGGCATCCACTGGTATCGGGGAACAAATAGCGTATCACTACGCCAGATTTGGGGCAAAAGTGCTCGTCACAGCTAGACGGGAAACAGCCCTTCAGAAGGTACTTAAACTGGTTACAGCTAAGGACATGTATCTTTTGTGGCACATTCCCCATCGTCAATGTGAAGATTACTGTATAACTATTGTATATCATCATATCTGTGGTAGGTCGTTATGGATAATAACCCTATGTGCTTGTGCAATTTTGTTAATTTTATGTAAGTACACATGTATAAAATTGCAATTTTCTTAATTCGTTAATGCTTTCAACATGTTCAATGAAAATTGGAAAAATAATGCTAATGCATTTTAAAGTGTTTTGGAAAGTAATGTAATCTACAGAAAAATGTCTTACTTCAAAATGACCAGTAATTTGATACACCCATTTCCTCTAAATAATTAGGATGAAAGGCTTTCATAATTAAAATACTAGTAGCCAGTTAAAAAGTCGGGTGGTTTTTTTTGGAAAATACAAAAATCAACATTCATTTTCGGGTTAGTGAAAATTCTTATGTTACTTTTAGTAGTAGTAGATGATCTGATAAAATGTTCATTAATACTTGATGTTTATTCATAGTTTATTCATAGTTTATTCATAGTTCTAGAAGGTAAATGATGCTCATTAATTTGCCACTGCATGTGTTCAATTAGTTTCCAATGTCAACATTTCCATTTCCAAAGAGTGACAAGAATGTCTCAGTCATGGTTTGGTAAAATTAGGTTAGAACGTGGGCTGCCACAGTATTGAGTTGACGACAGAACATCTCGGCTTATGACGACCATTGGATGGTTTCCAACTATACATTGCATACATGTACAATGTAGAATATATAATATAAACTATTTGTTGATATATACAGACTAGATGTGTATAGACTAGACTATGTATGTAGATTATATCTAGACTATTTATGTAGACTATAAGTAAAATATATCTAGACTTTATTATGTAAACTGTAAATTATATGTGCAGAATATATATGGAAATTATTTGTAGACACTGCAGACGACATGTATACTTTGAATAGACTATGTGCAGAACATACGTAGACTATGTACTGACTATATATGTAGACAATATAGACTACATGTATGTAGACTATGCATATATGTGCAGACTATCGATATGTAGACTATAAAGGTAGACAATTTATAGTAGAGACTGTAGAAAATGTGCAGACTATTATGTAGACTATTTTTAGACTATAATTAGACAATCAGTGGGCTCTGTGCAGACCATATGCCTAGATTGTGCAAACTATATGTAGACTAATTATGCAGACTATAAATATGTAGACTATGCTTGTACAGCTGCTGTACCGCAGCCTCCTATGCTTGATTTGTTAAAATCGGTACCTACATAAATTGTACCTTATAGCTCTAGGTCACATGACCTGGCACAATCGGCTGGTTCCAGTGAAGGCGGCAATGATTACGTCTCAGATCATCAAACAGTACATGTTTCAGGTTGTTGCCAAGTGCAGGGAGCTGGGCCAACCGGACGGCGTATACGAGTATGTGACAGCTGACATGAGTGATCTCCCTGGAACAAAGCGAGTTATTCAGGTCAACAACCAGATCTTCTTGGACTGTTACAGTGCAGTCTTGTCACATTCCCAACCTTTCAGTATTTAGTGTCACACTTTTATCATTTTGTTTAAAACTCCTGGAATATTTTAGGTACTGTATGTGTACATTTAAATTACACCTCCATTTTATCAATTGAAGTGTTGTACTAATGGGTTAATTATGGCATGGACATGTTCTAGATGTGTTGTGTGGGTCTCATGGATGTGTTGTGTGGGTCTCATGAATGTGTTGTGTGGGCCTCATGAATGTGTTGTGTGGGTCTCATGGGTGTGTTTTGAGGGTCTCATGGGTGTGTTGTGTGGGTCTCATGAATGTGTTGTGTTGGTCTCATGAATGTGTTTTGAGGGTCTCATGGGTGTGTTCTAAGGGTCTCATGGATGTGTTGTGTGTGTATCATGGATGTGTTCTGTGAGTCTCAAAGATGTGTTTTGTGGGTCTCATGGATGTGTTCTGTGGGTCTCATGGATGTGTTCTGTGAGTCATGGATGTGTTTTGTGGGTGTTATGGATATTCTGTGGTTCTTCTGGACATATCCCATGTGGTTCCAGGAGGCCGTGTCAAGACTGGGTGGTATCGACATCCTGGTCCTGAACCACATTGTGGTGATGCCGCTCGGGGAGTGGAGCGGGACCGACAGCAATCTAACGGCAATGCACCACGTCATGGATGTGAACTTCCGCGCCTACGTCCACCTGGCGTCGCACGCTGCCGCAGAACTGGAGCGCAACAGTGGCAGTGTCATCGTCATGTCCTCCCTGGCTGGTGAGTTACCTACCCTGTCTTGTGGTGCCTCCCTGGCTCTTGAGTTAGCTCCCCTGTCTAGTGTTGCCTCCCTGGCTGGTGAGTTACCTCCCCGGCAAACACACAACATTATTTAACGTTATTACAATGTTGTCTCAATGTTATAACATTATTATAACATTGTAATAATGTTATATAACATTGTTATAACGTTATATAACATTGTAATAATGTTATATAACGTTGGTGTTTGCAGGGTCCCTTGTCTGGTGTTGCCTCCCTGACTCGTGAGTTACCTGCCTGGTTTGGTGTTACCTCCCTGTTGAGTTACCTCCCTGGCTGGTGAGTTACCTCCCCTGTCTTGTGGTGCCTCCCTGACTGGTGAGTTACCTCTCTTGTCTGGTATTCTGGTGAGTTACCTCCCCTGTCTGCTGTTGCCACCCTGGCTGGTGAGTTACCTCCCTTGAATGATGTTGCCTCCCATTGCTGGTGAGATACTTGTATAAGTCATCAAAGTACCAGACAACCTCAAACAAGATCTAATAATACTTATGACATAAAATACAGAAACCCAATCAATTAAAGTAATAATAGTTACAACTTATGACATGCATTTTGACAATTATAAAGAATTAGAATCAGAATTTGAAAAATAAATAAAAGAAAATAGAAATTAAATAATAATCAAAAAATTGCCATTCCAGGGAAAGTGTCCATTCCGTTCGTCAGCGTGTATTCGGCCTCAAAGTTCGCTCTGGACGGTTTCTTCAAGGCGTGGCATCAGGAGCTCCGGATGAAGAACTGCGACATCTCTGTAACCATGTGCATCATCGGACTTGTTGGTGGGTGGTAACTACACATGAGATAAGCTGCTGGTATTCAGTGTACACAAATATGTGTCACCGAACATTGGGGTCCCATTCCAGAAAACAATCGTAGCGCTACAAGTCATCACCCACTATTTGCACATGGTCCTCAGATGCCATATTGCAGTCATTTTCCACCCATTTTTTAATGGTATTTTTATTGTTTAAACATCCTACCGCCTCCAATATCTTTTATGAGAATTATATACATGTGTAGTAACCAAAGTTATACAACTCTTGTAGTGCTACACTAGCTCTCTGGAACCGGACCCAAGTAAATATTTCTGACCTGGTCACCTATGTTGAACTGACAGTTTCACATTGATTATCTATGATTATCTGTGCGAGTAGTTGTGAAACATTATCCATTAGGACAATTATCCAGATGTGTGGGACACATTATCTTCCCATGCATCCCGATATCAGTTACTTATAATGATCGTATTCTAGACTACCTATAGATCAGCTTAATGTTGTGTTACTCGACACACAGGGACAAGGGTAAAGAAAGGAAATCCTTAGATCTTGCTCTTGTAGAATAGTGGAATTCTGTAACCAAAACTTTATTTTACTTTTAATTGGATGAATGTTAGTATTACACGAACAGAAAATTAATTTAAATAAAAACTAAATTCTAAAGGAAATTTGTCACATATTGGTGAAATATTCCTGCTGTGACGTAAAACAATAATTCACTCACTCACTCGCGCTAAGGGAATTATCAGCATGAAAAATAAATGAAGCTCTCATAAAATATTCAAACAAAAGTCCCAAAGGGACAACTGTGCACAGATTTCTGTATACAAAATTATAGTCAGTATTCCATGAAGCTCAAATAGAACATACAGTATATAGTGTTTCTGGTAATGCTCTTCTAGGCACTCACAATGCTGTGTCCAAACTGATGGAATTTGGGGAGGACTTCCTGCTGAGTGTGATGAAACCCGCCACACCCGCAGACACGGCGCTGGCTATCGTGAAGGGCGGGGCCAAGAGGATGAGGGAAGTGTACTACCCCTACCTGGACGTCCGACTGCCCTGTCTGCTGAGGGACTGGGTACCGGGGCTCATGGAGTTCATGACCCGCTTCATCTCCACGCCGACACACTACAGCAGATAGCACCACCATAGATCTGCAATGTTGAAGGGGAGATAATTCAGTTAGATTAGTTCTTTCAGGGTGGGCATTTGGAAAGGGGAGGTAATTCAGTTTGGTTAGTTGTTTTAGGGTAGGGTCAGATGGATGGGGTTGTTTTAGGGTAGGGTCAGATGGATGGGGTTGTTTTATGGATATTGGTGCAGATGGGATGTTGGGAGGGGATTTATTTTTGAATTTTGACAGCATGAGATGGTTGGTTGGACATGGATAAGTTGATGGATGGAATGATGGATGAACATTGGATTAGAAGTTGGAATGGATGGATGGGTGGATGATAGTAAGGATGGATGGATGGATGGATTGGCAACTTGGCCTGGTCTGGTTGTGATATATGGCCTTTATTAATATTGGGATGTCTGGTCAGTAGATGGGATGGGTAATCGGACCAGTGGAATTGATATGGGTATCTGAGGAAGCTTTAGTATGTTTTCACATCAATTAAAAAATAATGTAACTAGAAAATCATCAGAATTTGATGATGGATAGTATTCAATTCAATTTGTAAACATAACTAACTATTTTACTTGGTCCTACTTTAAGGAGTGCTATTAAATGAGTATGTCCTGGCAGCCTGCAAATTCTGACAAAATTTGGTAGGCATGCAGTAGACACCCAGGCCCCGAGATTATGAAACTTTCCTGAGTACGAAAGGTTTTGTTTTCAAATCATCATATAAAATTGGAGCTTGAGCATAAAATCGTACTCAAATGGTTTCGTAATTGCTCTATCCTTCTCTGCTGACTAGAAGCTACTTTCTATGTTGGTATGGTCCGTTTCTCTGCTGACTAGAAGCTACTTTCTATGTTGGTATGCTCCGTTTCTCTGCTGACTAGAAGCTACTTTCTATGTTGGTATGTTCCGTTTCTCTGCTGACTAGAAGCTACTTTCTATGTTGATATGTTCCGTTTCTCCTTTCTATTTTGGTATGTTCGTTTCTCTGCTGACTAGAAGCTACTTTCTATGTTGGTATGTTCGTTTCTCTGCTGACTAGAAGCTACTTTCTATGTTGGTATGTTCGTTTCTCTGACCCATCTGAAAAGTAGCTTATGGTCAGCAGGGAAGTCTAGAGGAATCTTGAGTTTGCACCCAGGATGAACATCCAACAAATAGCTTACCTACAGTTCTATTGATTATACAATAACTTTCTGGGTATTGAGAGCATGAATTATAGTATAAGCAGTAACTGTTAATGACAGTTTCATAGAACGATGATGGCCTTGGTGAATTATCCATGAAAATGTTGTCAATCATAATTATCATTATAATATTTATATTCTAAGAACATTATACTTCATATTTTATTACTATTTGCATGATATATTCAAGAATATATTTTCTAGTCATTCAAATATTTATACAACATGATGCATTGTGCTGTTACATGGACGTTGTGATGTCATTAACACAGATGTTGTGATGTCATTAACACAGATGTGATGTCATTAACACAGACATTGTGATGTCATTAACACAGACATTGTGATGTCATTAACACAGACATTGTGATGTGATTAACACAGATGTTGTGATGTCATTAACACATATGTTGTGATGTGATTAACACAGACATTGTGATGTCATTAACACAGACGTTGTGATGTCATTAACACACTTGTATATTTCAACCCTCATTATATAAGCATAAATTAAAATAATCTCATCGAGTATTTTTAGAAATGCACTTTTTCCTCATTCCTGTCTGTTCTGTCTGTATAAATGTTGTCTTTGTTCAAATAATCCCCCCAAATTCTCAAGGTCCCTATTTTTATACACACTATGAGATTGTTTGATTTCTGAAACATACACAATTTGCTCAAATTATATACACATATATATGTAAACAGATTATTAAATGCAAATAATATACACAATGATCTATATAACTCATATATATGTATATGTCTGTGATATCTGGTGGACAACTTGTGCAAATTGTGACTACATATACTGTAATATTTTCTTAATTTACATAATTATGTAGATGTTTCTATTTCCAATGGGAATTAGAACAGTTTGCATTGTGTCAGTTAAATACTATGTTCAAGGCCAGGAGATTGAGATTGCAACTTTCCACTACATTGGAAACAGATAATTTGATAAATTACTTATTTCCCACATTTGATCTATGAAAAGAACACTTTTTCAAATTTGGATTCCCTGTCCTTAGGCAATGTTTCTCTTGATATCCATATATGGCAATGTTTCTCTTGATATCCATATATGGCAATGTTTCTCTTGATATCCATATATGGAAGTATTTAGTTGCTAAATTTTAGGTGTTCATTTACGTTTTTTGGTCAACTAAATTTTAATTTCAGTAAACATTCAAGTGAGGCCAAAACACATTTCGACCTCAAACATTCTACATCTATGTAGAGTAAAGACTGCATGGCATATTTTTATTTTAAATGTTTTCTAATTGGGGTTAAACAAGATTATGTTAATATACTAGCTTTAAATGTAAATTTACAATTATGAATCCAAGAAATCCAAAACATCTAACGAATCTGTTGTTCCATTGATTAATCCGATATTGATTGTTTTTAGTCTTTCATTTATCAATATATAGTTATATTCATTGTAAAATACTAGTACTTTTCTTCATGTTGTACAATGTGATTTGTCTGTATATGCACATACATGCATTTTTAATGATCACATGGTCTCATTAAGCTTTTCAACCATTCATTTTTCTTAGTGAGTACTCTATCTGTAATGTTGTTCTTTTGTGTCTTTCAAACTACATGTGACTGATTCAGTGTCAAATCGTTATGATGACATTGAAAGGTCACAATAACTTTCCTTTTATAATTGTCTTCATGTTGTTATCATCCATTTAAATTAGTAATGTTATACTCAGAGTTGATGCAATACTGGATCGGTGTATTGCTATGCAAATTAATTAATTGCTCATAACCTACTTTCAAATTACAATGCAATTGCTAAAGAGACCAGGCAGCATGTTGGTCTGATTTCATGATTATTATATGCCTTCTTCAGGGTTAGTATTTGATGACCTCAAATTACAAAGACGAGACATTTCTTGTTCTCCCTATTTATTGACTCCCACTCAAACATGAACTAGTTTCAAATCAGATTGAGACTCAGGGACTACAATATCTCTTCTTTGTTTTATTTACATTATTTAATCCATCTTATCCTACCGAGTCACGTTCCTAGTGACTTAGTGACTATGTACATTAAGGCTAAAAATTGTCCTAAGAAAAAAATGTTAAATTATCCATACAATGTACATGTGCTGGTATATAATAAGGTCCTATTCCTTTTACATTCAGATATGTTACTGGTTCTTCCTCATGCATCTCAGGCCTTTCATGTTATGGGTGTGACAAGGAAATTTACTATGCCTTGTATTGTTTTTTTCTTCTTTGAAATGCCAATGTTCTGTATCACTTATAACTTAAATTAACTTGTCTTCTTCGCACAGTATTAATTAATTTGGTGATTAACACGTTTTTGCTATGAAAATATTATTGCTATATTAATTACAGATTTTTAATATTAATATTCATATTTGGTATTGAGATTACTAGTATATGAATTTGAAGTAGATCCATTGACATTCAAATTAAAGTATTGCAATAATAATTCTCAGCAATATGGGGGTCATTAAATTATTCTTTATAATAAAAATAATAACAATAAAAATGCAGGTTTTTTTTATAGATGTGTTTCAATGTAGTAATTTCTCTCAGGGAAGTAGTATTTACTTTAGTGTAGGTTCTATGTCAGTCATTGAGCTCATGTATATTTATTAAAACATCTGATCATATACATGTATATGTATTGTGTTGTATTTCATTGGTCTTACATAGTACATATCTGAATGAGAGATAAAGAAAGGGAAGAAGTGTAGTGTCTTGCACATACAAGTATAAAGAACTCGAGGGAGATCTTTTAAAAAAGAAATGTAAAACAACCAAGCCCTACAAATAATACACTATTGCCACAATAAAATTATGTACAGAGTTCAAGCAAGACATGGTAGGTACACTTATGTTATCATAGATTGGCGAAGGAGTAGTACATTAGACTACAAGCGGATGGTTTGGGTTTTAATAGGGTCATGCAGATTCGTCTTCATGGTGAATATTGTGTATGTATACCTATTTTGTATACCCCATCTTTGAATATT
>JAUTBT010084320.1:0-12390 GCA_032361225.1 Lepetodrilus schrolli | reverse complement strand
ATAATCATAATGGCGGCTTGTTTAACAGCTGTTTAATGTCGATAATTGTATACTCATGCTACGTTAGGCTATGCAGGCTATGCAGAACCATGTGCTTATTTGAAACTAAGTGTGCATGTATGGATAGCAATTATCACATGGTTGTAACTTGTATGGAACTCGTATGGATACTCGCAATGGATTTCCCCTGATCACAAGTCCCCAGCATGCGACGACCGGTTCGCGACGACCAGGGGGTAGATATATAATAACCACTACCGTTAGACTTTATCTACAAACTATTTTATTTAAATGCTAGACAGGCATCCTCGAAATTAAAATTTCCGGTTATACGGTATACATGAAGAATAATGACTCCAGGTTCCTCAAGCCGAGTTCCAAAATTTGGTAGAAAGCTTCCCCACAAAATATCTGCCGGCCCTTAATTAATTTTGTTGAGTATATTTACTCAAAGATCACTTCTCTATGCAGCTGTACCTGGTAACCGCATAACCTGTTGATACTGCTTGAAATGGGCAATGTACTTGTTCGCCCGCAATAAACGCTTGTCAATTTCACCTGTCAAGATTACGCGAGTGCTGCCAATTATGGATGAACAACAACTGCCGCTTCTTGATGCTGATGTGAAGTAGGGAGTGAATGTATTCAGCATCATGAACTCCCACAGTCGCAGTGAAACGAACCCCTCGGGGACCTATATATTGTGTCACGCAAATCACTCCGTTTGAAAGATGGTGGGAGAAAGCCGTATATACGTCATCGTGTTTTTCTCATTCTCTGTTTAAGGGATTTACGCATGCAGAACAGTTTAGTAATTATCTTAGTTTGATGCTCATGGCCGTTTCTGTCGCTATGGAATTAGTGCCTAGTGTGTTTGAGGGATGTCCAGAGGGTAGAATTTCGAAGCTGTTTTCGCCACCTTCATTATTTATAGAAGAATAAATCATGAAGGGACGAAAACATTTGAGTCAACATGGCGATTTAATAATTGCTTCTTGAAAAGCGATCAAAAACGTGCGTGGGTACTCGAGTATTCTCTTGAGTACGCTAGCACCCATTACGTTATCAAGGAGGAACTATCGCTTCCGGTATATCGATCTGTCATAAATAGTCAGCGTTTGTCTCCCTTTAATGAATCGTGGGATTTATATTCATGTATGCATCATTAAACGTTAAGTCGGATTGATGTAAAAACATACTTGAATATCTAAGACATGTTCAGGAACATAAAAAAAAACCACAATCAATACTTTATGTTTAATTTACCGCAACGAGGTTAACTGACATTCAAATACTTCAAAGGAGAATGGTTGTCGTAGGACCTGGTGACTTGTTGACATTCCGCACGTGGACAACCGTTTGGTTGTATAGCGTTATCCGTGGGAGAGTCTTGGATCTTAATTCCAGGAAGCCTTTGTGGTTCTGGTGCTAGACGATTCGGTGACCATAAACTGGCAAGATCATCTTTGCATTGGTCAAAGGTCATTAACGGGGTTATTACACATTCTGATACATGTACAACTATATTTCTCAGACAAATATATGTTGTTTTTTTTTGCTGCAGATTTCTTTACTAATCTAAAAATATGATATTTTGTTCTGACTAATTAATTAAGGTGTATACGAGCACAGAACATCGTTTAAAGATCACCCCCATACACAACCAAATCTGGTTATGTGCAAGCCCATAATATATACACACATACATGAGCGGTCGGAAATGGAACAGAATGATGAGTGGAATTGACAATGGCTACAATCAAATTTTCTAAGTATACGATAACCCAGGTATTAGTGGTAGGACTGTACACGCTATATTGAGATTATAGTAATTCACGTCGAAAACACGTTTAAAATACTCTAATTTGGACAATATTTGATTCTCTTTGCTGCCGCGGCAATATTTGATTCTCATTGCTTCCACGGGAATAAGACACCATAAAGGTTACGTAGATATAGATTATTAAAACCCCCTTTACACAGAGCTGGCGACCGTTGAGCGATGAAAAAATGGCCAGATCTCTCGACGATCTTTCAATGAGCGCCCAGCAATCGCCATGGTCTCTCAATGATCTCTCAATGATCTCAATGATCTTCCAGTTGTCTCCACGGTCGCCACGGTCGCCTCAAAGTGTTTACTCGGTCCAAAACAATCTCTCAACGATCGCCCAGGGAAGCAACTGTCTTAACGGTCTCTCAAGGAGCGCCCAAGGAGCGGTCGACGGTCTCATCGGTCTCCCAATGATCTCTCAGGGATCTTTCAATGGACGCCAAATCTTTCCAGTCTCTCAGTGATCTCTCTTGGTCGCACCTGATCTCTCCGTAGATCTCCCCGTGATCTCTCTTTGTTGCAAAACAAGCGCTCAGCAACCTCCCATTGGTCGCTGCAGGAGGCTTAGTGCTCAATAAGCGCTCGATGAGCGCCAAGGTCGCTCCAAGATATATATAGATCGCCATGACAGTTGGCCAAAATTTTGCTTTTTGATCACACAACGAGAGCACAAGGATCTCCCAAGCATTTACACAGAAACGACTTTTTCGGGGCTTTGAGAGATCGTAGAGAGATCGGGCCAATTTTGGATCGCTCACTGGTCGCCCAACGATCTCCGCGTGTGTAAAGGGGCCTTAGCCGAGTGTCTTTAGATATCTAGCGAGTCTAATACATAGAGATAATCCCTAAATGCAGGATATAGACGATATCTAAAGACACGAGGTGAATAATATCTTTATCATCTAATGTCAAGCTTAAATACTTCTCTATTAGAAGAAAACATCAACTTGTGAATCGACATTTTAAAGTTACGCGTAGGAATACATGCAGGTCAGTAAATTGTAAGATAACTCATGACATAAATATCATATCTTGCACAGTAGTGCATAACATCTGGAACGATTTTCATTGGCTGGTTACATGGCTTGCATCACAATTTCCCCACGACTGTCATCGTGATAGACGGTTTCATTGATTGGTACAGTCGTGTGAGGTTGGGGATGTATTCATATTTGACTTCCACCTGAGAATACGTTAGAGCTGTATGAATGTCCGTTCACAAGTTGTTGGATAAAGAAATTAACACACTCGCTAGTGTGTCATATTGATTTGACGACACTCATGTTTCCAAAGTTAATACTGACTTTGGAATACTCGTGTCAAATCAATACGACACACTAGCTCGTGTATTAATCTCTATATACTTTCATATCATAACTAGCAGAGTTTCTCTGCACCCGGCTTCATTGAGTAGTTTAATACTTTGATATTATAACCTTGGATTAATCCTGCTCTACAATGGTGGGTGTATGAGCAAGTGCATGTTAATTTCAATGAGCCCATCTATCAATCACCTAGCCAACGACAGCGATAAATTACAATAATGTCTATATTAATTTATATACATATACACCGATAGCTATTTTCGATGTCATTTGCGTGGGTGGTTAATATTAATTATAGAACGCGGTAAACAACGTATTATTGGAGCTCGTCTGTGTTTTATACGTGGGCAGGTCGCCATATATAACAGAATACTAAATATTGTATTCTGATTTTATGCATCTGCAGTTAAAAATATCAATGAGCTTAAATCTAATTTAGAAGAATGATACAAATTGTCATAATAATAATAATAATAAAGTATATTTATATGGCGCTCACTCCATCCATTTAAGCATGCTCAGAGCCCTACATCCAGTGGAAACAATGATAAACTTAACTAAAAAGTCACATGAGGGGCAAAACTAGGAGTAGAATCTTTGAAAAAGATGAGTCTTGAGCTGTGTCTTGAAAGTGTTAAAAGATGAAGCGGTCTTGATGGACAGTGGCAACTCATTCCACAGAGTTGGGGCCGCAGTGCGTTCATAAAAGCACATACATTTACATCATCAGAAACGGCATAAATTACTTATTTGAATACTAGGAATTACTTACATGCCGTATATTATTAATTAATACATGAATAACTTTGAAAATGCGGAACTGTTTTAAAAATGGACACAATTTTTTTAATTATATATACAAATAACAAAGGCAACGCGAAATCGAGATCCGTCCGAGAATACCCACCGATTATTAAACTAACCTGCACATTCTGTCATAGTCCTATCAAATAATATTCTCACAAAACGATGGTCAAACTGTCTTCATATTATCATCCCGCCATCTCTTCAGATAAGTATTCGGGGTGTATAACGATTCCAACTGTTCTCATACAACTTGCCATAATGCTTCGGTTTGGACATAATATAATTTAAGTTATAGTAATAACAAATACATTAAGTACGTAGAAAGCTGATTATTGATTTCGCATGGAGATGTGGGTGATGATGACAGCTATTGGCAATGAAGACACCTACGTGAAATGTACCAGAAACGAACACATGATACATGCAGCAAAGCAATAGGCTAGCTTTTGGTAACAGACAGAATATATTCGGAATCGGAAAATTAAAACTGATATGCTAACTTTGGATAAAATAAAGCTGTATTGTCTTTTCATGAACTTGGCTTGCTCAGCTGAGAGATACAGATATTTATATATACACTTTCAGACGGTCAGCTCTTCAACACTAGAACTAATATTCAACATTTCCATGATGATAGATAGAGTGTGGAGAGAGAGAGAGAGAGAGGGGGGGGGGGGAGGGAGAGAGAGAGGGGAGGGAGAGAGGAGGAGAGAGAGACGAGGAGAGAAAGAAAGAAACGAAAGAACAAAACAAAACAAAAGTTAAATAATCCGAATACATGGTGAAAGATCGTGCATTGGTTTAAATATCATGTCACAATACATGTCACCGCACTATGTGCTTTTTTTTGTATAACAATTTTTATAAAGATTTATTAAAAAAAACAACATGGAATCGTTCTCCGTGACAAACAGCATCATACTGAGAACCTATGCATTCTGTCTCCATATCCGAAATAATTTGGACCGAAGTGAAATAAAATGCCATAAACTGATCCTTAGTCCGTGTCACACCCTGTTCTCACCAAAACCCTCCTATTCAAAATGTCCCCTTAGAGCAGTTAAGCAAGTCTAGATTACTGGAGAACAGATGGTAAAGAATTTCAGGGGATCCTTTCAAATAAATATAATACCAATCAATATAAGTTATATATTATTGATTTTCTTTAACCCTCTGAGACTATGGATAGTCTAACTGATCCTGATTCGCTGATTTCATCTTTCAACAGTATGTGTCACAACAACAGTTAACACTCACTTCAGTGGCCTAATGATATATTTGTTCATCCATTGTTAAATATAAACCTCTTGGGTATTTTCGTAGGCTCCACGAAGTGTTCTATGGCTTTCGGAAAGTATGCTTCGTGGCAGGTCTCCGCGACCACGTGGGCGAAACAGTCAATTTTGTTTATAGTGGCATTGCCGTCTTTTTGTGATCCTGGCCCGAGATGGTATTATGTGTGTCACGACTGCCTTGTACATTGACAGCGCGCAATCATTATAGAAAATAGGTCCTAGAATAGTCAGTTATTTCTGAATGACAGTATATTCCGCGTCGTGGTATCTACTGGTATATGATAAACACAACTCATCGGGTTCTATCGTAATGAAACGGAACCTACGCACCGGAAAACTATAAACAAAATCGACGGGTTTTGTGTCACGTTAGTTATTTTGTTGTTTAGCTCGATGCTGTCAGCAGTAAGAACCACGATAACGTTACAATGTTGCAATAAAATGCGTAAGTTATTTACACATATTACATGATATAGAGGGATAAATGTTCTCCTTCGACAGTAGGAAATTAGTAATAGAAGAGGTATTAAGAAGAACATTACATGTGTTTGTTTGTATGTGAAAATAGCTGACAAGACATCGAATTTACGACGGTTAGGAGGTGGATTTAAAGACAGATGACGCTTGTCGTTAAATATATATTAATAGATAATACCGGAAATAAAAACGGAAGTTTGTAATGGATGTGCATGTCCAGCTTGGTTGGCAGTCTCGTGTTCGATGCTTCACGTAAGACATTCTTACTTACGATATCTCGGAAAGACTACTTTAATGATGTTCTCATAAACTAATACTATTCAAAATTTCCTATTTTAAAGTATTACGAATGGTGTTCGCTCCCAATAAGGTATTTTAACTGCGATAGCTTCACGGATGGACTACGATAACAACCTTTACTAGCTACGATAATACACTCATGCTGGCTACGATAACTTTACGATCGTTTGTAGAAACATATGACGTTTTTTTTTATTGGTTCCAATTTGCATTTTCGTGTCATGTCTATGGCGCCTATATTTATTTTTGGGACGGCTTACGTCGTATCAGAAATAAGAATTCCATCACTTTACACAAACCTGATACGTATTTCCCCCGGCTCACTGCTTTGATAGTGTCAATTATTTCAGAATAAACACATGAAATGCCCAATGACGGAAGATTCCCCTGAATGAAAACACCACGTTTATATTACTGCTCGTAAAAATACCAACAATAACTGTAAATGCCAATTGTGTATTGCTTAATTACCGCTGTATTTCAGCGCTATGACTGGTCTGGTTACGACGGGAGGTGAACACGCTATATAACGTTACTGCACACAAGGATTAACGAGAGATGGCAAATGTACACAACATGTGCATTATTATTATTAAATCTCATTATTGATTGCGGTATATTAAACTATCTCCTAACCTTCTTCTACGTCCAGCACCACTTCTCCTAGCCACCACCACACACTAAACACACACTATACTTTACCCCCACCCATCCACCCAACCACAACTACCACACACATGTACCCATGCCCACCCACCCCACAACCACACACGACCCACCCACAACCACACCCCCACCACCACACACTACTCACACAGCCAGTCACCCATCCACATCACCTCTAACACCAACACCACACACTATCCACACACAACCAGTCAACCACCCACACCACCATCACCACTACTCAACCACGACCACCCACCTCGCCACCACATACTATCCACGCACAACCAGTCAACCACCAACACCACCATCACCACTACCAATCCACAACCACCCACCCACAACCACACACTACCCACCCCACACCACCCACCCCACCTCAACACACTACCCACACACAACCAGCCAACCACCCACATCATCATTACCACTACCCACCACGACCACCCACCCCACAACCACACAGTATCCACACACAACCAGTCAACCACCCACACCACCATCACCAATACCCACCCACTACCACCCACCCACCACCACACACTACCCACACCCCACCACACACCCACCTCAACACAACCAGCCAACCACCCACACCATCATTACCACTACCCACCCACGAACACCGACCCCACCACCACACATTGCCCACACACAACCACCCACCTGACCAACACACACTACCCACACACAACCACCCACCCCACCACCACACACTACCCACACCCAACCAATCAGCCACCCACACCATCATCACCACTACCCACCCACGACTACCCACCCCACAACAACACACTATCCACACACAACCAGTCAACAACCCACCCCACCACAACACACTACACATAACCACCCACCCTACCACACACACTACCATCAGACCTTCAGTCAGCAATACACTAGGATCATAACTGCATTAATAGGATCATATTACTAGATACGTACATATCACTGTACTTATATCAGCTATATAAGCGTATGCCATGTAGATCTACTGCTGAGACTTGGCCCGTAAGTAGGTCAGGTCTATTTTTAGAATTTCCATCAATTTCCCAGAATCTTCCAAGTTCCGGTCTGATATCATATCTGTCCCCCTATCACAAATGTCCCTCGGTTCAATCAGCGCTCAGCAATGTATTTGTCTCATGGGTTTTCGCCATCCTGTAATTTTACGAGTATTTCGCTATCACATATGATATGTGTCCCCCTCTCACAGATTTTGTGTGTGATTTTATGGAAATTACTAGGTAATAGTAGTTTTAACTCTCAGCGAGTTTACTGAAATTATAGTAGTTATATTCTGTTATCATAATTAGGTTTACAGCAGATATTTCGCAATATTTCCGTGACAGGTGATCGCTCTGACTCATATTGACTGTAAAATTAATATTTATTCTCCGATTTGTGCTTCAATTAATCTGAAATATTGGTTTGCTAATGCTGTTTGTGAACTACCTGTATTCCTTTGCTATGACTACGATAATAATATTGTAAACATTTACCACTTGGAATTTCACCGATTATTATCATATTATTATTATTATTATTATTATTATTATGTATTATTTAAATCTGATATATCATAAGTACTGACGCTGTATGCAGACGAAATGTGAAAATTAGTGTAAGCTATGTCTGTGGGTACTAGTAATTAATCCACAATGAGTTGTACCGGTATAAACATTTACCACTGTTGGAATTTCACTGATTTCTTGTTATTTCTTTTTGTAGTGTACAAACGTTGCTAAGGTCTTCTGATTTCCTGCCTCATCTGTGTTGAGTTTGTACTTAGAATGTGATAAAACTGTGAGTGAGTGATCGACAATTACTTACATCCCGCTATATTTCCTCCAAACGGGACATTTGTCATAGCTGATTCAGTGCCATAACATATGTTCCCTTTCTGCCACGTGCATGTCACCGTGTAGGTTATCACCAGAATCGTTAAACCGTATATGTCTAAAAATAGAATTTGACCCACTTATGCGCGCTATAAAAATGGTGAAATTAACGTTAAAACAAATTTTACCTACTAATCATAAGCGACAGTGAAAGAGACACTATACAAATCATATTCGTAATCCCATCTCAGAATGTCAATATCAGTGAGGAAATAATGAAACTGGTGTTTCCATTCCAAACATCAGAAAGTATATTATCGATGGCGGGATCACCATGACAACAGAAATATACACGACACGGATGAATTTGATTCGGAGATAAACACATCTAAACACATTGAGTTCATGTGTATAGAGCCAGATGAAGTAGTTGACAGACTTGTAACAAAGACGTAAATAATGTATATTATACTCAACAAAATTAATTAAGGGCCAGTAGACTTTTGAGGCATATACATTTAGCTTTATATTATTTTAACAACGGAGAATGTCCAAACAACTATATGCTCTAGCTACTCTTCAAACACTTGCAGATGAATTGGAAGAAGAATGGCACCAAATGCCTCAAGCCAAATTCCGAAATTTGGTAGAAAGCTTCCTCAGAAAATATCAGCCTGCCCTTAATTTATTTTGTTGAATACACTTACTACATTGAGTATATAATATCAATCCGTGCACTATTGGCCATGTTACATGTTAACTTCTCAATGGATTAATCTATACCTAGTAAATCATATGGTTACATGTATTCTGCCCGGCTTATTTGGTTTACGGAATGACGTATGGTCATCAAATACATAAGCTTAACCCGTAGTTCACTTTATCACCATTCATTGTTTTACGGGTCCTCGGATTAATATAGCCGGACGCCGTCACATCAGATGACGGATGCTTCTATAGCAGGTCGTGCTACTTCATGAGTATAATAAGCATATACAGTATATTATGTCATTAGTGCCGACGATGTCTGCATACATTGAATAATCTTATCTACTATTATCTACTATTATATATTACAGTGCCACTATCATCTTTGGACGCAATGCTACATTTGTTTGTTTATTTGTTTGTTTGTTGTTGTTAAATTCTAGATTATAATACTAAGGAAAAATCTGGGAAAACATCTACCATAATAAATGTGATGCTGTATCGCTAATAGCACTGTGTTCTAAATATTGCAATATTGGTTTGATCTAAATATCACAATCTAAATGAACTAAAATAAATCCCATGACCCTCCATTTCATTGTAAACGGAAATTATTATGGAACATTGGGAGGGAATCCACACACACACAATTGACGGAAGTGCCACGTCAAGACTAAGTGACGACCGTTAATTGAAAGAGTAGTTAGCTTTTAAAAAGGATAGAATGATAATATATATATATACAAATTACTTGTCTGGGAAATATTGCTGTATCAGAATATGTGCGTGTGCTGGGGGTGTTGTGTATTTCAACAGCGTATATTCCTAGCCACTTACAGTATTCCAATCAAGTAGATATTAGTATGTATATTATTATTTCGTGGCGCTCTTATTCGCCAATATATCACTATAGGTTACATGTACATGTATAGTATACAGTAAGTACACTGTTTGTAGAAAACATGGATAGTGAACATTAGACCAAACTACGCATATAGTAGTAAACAGTCGCATATACACTATACCAGTGCACGCTGCATGTTTGTACAGAGGACAAAATAATGTAATTGAAGCATTTGAACATGTCAACACATTCTTCCTTGAACCCACAGGAACGACAACGTACCATGCCCCATTTGCGCAATGGTTAATGAGACACGTAACCATTTTAGTACCGTGGCATCTCACAGCGAGGCTCTATGCTATTTCTCCATACATAATGTGACGGCAATCATTAATGAATCGAGGATACATTATGTTTACATATAATTGTTGGAAATTGACCTTGACATTGGACACCTGTGTAAGCAGGCCTTGATACATCTGGGGTTTTTTTCTGTGTTTTTTTTTTATTCCGTAGACATTTTTGTACAGCTCCCCTATCCATCCTAAAGTATAAGAATGGGGAAATTTACATGTATTTATGCTTTCGGTACGACGCGAATGCGCTATATCAAGTAAGACAATAAGTTAATGGATTATTCCGGTTTAACTTGCCATCTAGCTAGCTATCGTAAAACAAACGGTACACTCGTGTGACATATCGAATCGAACCAGTCATGGGTCATTTTCTTATGACAAAAGTAAACAAATGTTTCTGTATGGCGGGGAATTGAAGCTAACGGACTTTTAACAGAATATTTTCAGTCTTTTACTAACAATTATTCTATAACATTTGAACAGACAAGGTGGTAGGCCTATATTAGTATAACACGACAGCATGGGTTGAATATTCCCCAGGAAGTTGAGAAAAATGTACGGGCGCATTACTATTAATATTATTATTATTAGTAGTAGTAGTAGTAGTAGTATTGTTGTTGTTGGTGATGATATTATTATTATTATTATTATTATTACTAATATTATTATTAATAGTAGTGTTGTTGTTGGTGATGATATTATTATTATTATTATTATTAATAATATTATTATTATTAATAATAATAATAGTAATAGTAGTAGTAGTAGTAGTAGTAGTAGTAGTAGTAGTAGTAGTAGTAGTAGTATTGTTATTGTTGTTGGTTATGATATTATCATTATTATTATTATTAATATTATTAGTATTATTACTACGGGAAAACTCTGTAATTGGGGATATAGAGTATACATATTAATGCATATAAATCGGTGAGAGAAAAAAACACCCCAGAAAATGTGAATTTTGTTTTGCTTTGTGTGAAGTAATTCTAATGTGGATTACTCTGTGGTTTCGTCTGTACGTGGTTATGTCGGTACCCCACATACAATACCTACACTACCATTATCACAACTGGTATAGTGTTCCCGCCTCTCTATACAGCCGGGGAGGTATGTCCATATCGTATAAGTTATAAGGACGTCTTTAATGACGTGCTAGGACATTTTGGCGAAGTTGATGTGTAATTAGTACTTATATACGCTTGCTAAAATTGGTTGTCAGCCCTAAAGTATTTGCTATTACCTGTCATGTTTTACTACGACTGCGCTCTTAGGATTATTCTCTTTACTAAATAAACGAAGTGTTGTTATCACACGGCGAATCATGCTATCGGTGAGTAATACTTGGTATAGGTAATGATGGTTCCATATTTTTGCAATGGAGCCTAAAATGGTAAGAATTGGTATTTTGAAAATATATGTGATTTACCCATACGTTAAACATAACAAATTAAACATACGGGCATAATTACCACCCAACTAACCCTTTAACATCTCCGGATATCTAACATAATTGAAGCTCGAGTGGAACTAAAAGAGTGACATAGGCGCTGACAATTATTATTAGCAAGAGTATAGACGTAGAAAGCATGATATAGAAACTATACCACTGTGTCAATATCAATTTGACAAGAAAACGCAAACTTATCTTAAGAATTAATTTAATTCATTTTTTTTTTCTGCACATTTAAATTGCGGCAAAACTACCCTCGAAAGCGTACTCATAGCGTTACATTATTACCCCGATCAATGAATCACTGTGCCCGTATTTTCATGTTCAACTTCCTGAGGAATCGCGTATGGGTGAAATATTCCCACTGCGACATAAAGCACGAAATCATTCATTCATCCAGAGGAATATAGGCGTGTGGGATAAGTATCACCCTCACCCCCCAAATCCACTCCATACACACACACAGGCACACTCACACACATACTCACAC
>JAUTBT010084319.1:0-12393 GCA_032361225.1 Lepetodrilus schrolli | reverse complement strand
CTGACAAGACCAAGGATGATAACTGCATTGCCACTCTACAGACATCGCATCCTATCAATATCGCGTCAGAAAGATAATTTTCTCGAATATTGATGACGGCAGGATTTGAACCCGGAACCTTGGCTTCGAAGTCCAACTGTTCTACCACTGCACTACAACCCGCCCCCTGTTTAAATACATAATTAAGTTGATTAACCTAAAAGTATAAGTTCATTAACCTAATTATTACTTACCAAGTTCCCAAAACAGCAGAGGTTTTTCATGAATGTCTGGATCAAAACGTAGAGATGAACTGAAATGTGTATACATAAGTTGTATTTTACAATTTTTAATCTAATTTATATTAAAGGTGTGTTAAATGGATATAACCACAGATCACAGGGGTTCAGTGATAGAATATAGACAATAACCCACTCGGTACTCAAGATTACCGATTATCTTTCCCGGGGGTCAAAAGGGTACATTTTTTACACCTAAATTCCGTTCTTGATCCATTAAGGCACAATGTATCTTAGAATTAAGTGACTGATTCAAAGTGACTTCAATTTGACAAAAATTTCAATATTATGTCAGTTTAAGCTGTTGTAGAGAAATGGCAGATTTTGTCATTCTTGAAACGTGATTCGTTCAAATGTTGACCTTTGACCCGTGACCCAAAACTTAAGAATCACTGAGTGAGTGAATGATTATAGAGTTTAACGTCACTACGGAAAACTTTCACCCATTTGCGACAATTAAACATTTAATTAGTTTACTATATGTGTTTTAAAAATGAAGAAACATGAAAAACATGCAAAAAAATGTAGTTAAAATTATGCACATGATGTAATAGCGAGATGAATAGTTAAATAACGTATATAATTTAATAATAGCTTGATGCAATTGATAAGTAATCTAAAACCTTCCATAAAAACCAATTAAAAATGATAAAATTTGATGACCAGGGACCTGAGTAACTAAATGCTTTAGGTTTGGTGATGAATAAAACCTGGTCTGAAAAGTCCACACAATCAAGGAAAATATGCTTGACTGTGATGTCCTCGTCACAACCAACACACAGAGGCCTATCCTCGCCTATTAAAATG
Source organism: Lepetodrilus schrolli (assembly GCA_032361225.1). NCBI lineage: Eukaryota > Metazoa > Mollusca > Gastropoda > Lepetellida > Lepetodrilidae > Lepetodrilus > Lepetodrilus schrolli. Next base: position 11,308 of record JAUTBT010084319.1, on the reverse strand, counting down.
TATGAATGTGTATAAAACACATGACCACTACGACACTGCCGCAGGATTGTCTCGTCCTGACGACAATAAACGCCAGACAAAGGGATTAGCTGCAGGCTATACGCCAGTACGGGCTATCTGACAATATATTTTTCTAAATTGACCCATTTGGGCCCCCTCCCCTGCAGGCTATACGGTGTGGCCGGCTATACGCAGAAAATATTATGGTACAATTTCCAATTTCATCTAAATATAATACATATATCCAAATGTAAGTATGCAATCGAACAAAGTGAAACATTATAAAATGTAGCTGTGAGCTTAATGCACTTTTTAACATCGTCTGCTTGCAGGAATGTTTTGTATCATAAATCATGTGACTTCAATGGACTCTTGTCGATTTCAAAATATACGGGATCCCATTTGGGGCTATTCTTATATTGATTTTATCAATTTTACAAATGAAATTTCATATTCATCATAAAATGTCTCAAATATGACAATTGTAATAATTTTAATAGATAAAAGATATTTTAGTATTAATTTCATTATTTTCGTCAATTTATAGATTGAATCTCATATTTATGTTAATATTTCTATTTAAGGGAAATTAACTATTTTGTGGGTTATTTGTGCTTTGGAATATTGCCAAACAGTTTCTAAAAATGTTCAAATTTTGTTCCAACTTGAACTCCGTAAACAGACATTTTTTTCCATTTACCACGGAAAGGGGGATACATCAGTGTCAAGGTTGCCGAAGTGATGACTTCACTTGGGGCGGTGTATTGTTAAATTTAAGCGTGGGAATAGCAGTGTTTTGTGATGAAAGAAGTGCATGTTCTTTACGTTTTACATTAAAATTCCGATACTATCGTCAACAGATCATGCGCCTCGAGGCTTAATACCACAAAAAACGGTCACTCGATGGTATTTATACTTCAGAGCGCCAGAGCCAAAATTATCATAGAAAAATCTGTAAATCAAGGAATCATATAAATATGGCCTCAGCAGTACAATAAACACACCCAATAATGATGACTAAAAATATGTTTATTGTACGCAGTATTGTACATTTGAGATATATGCTTGTTATGTGTAAAATAGTATACATAACCAGGCTAGTTCACCTTTGTGTGTTACCATAGTATAGAAAACTAACCATGGCATTAGGTATAATTATCCAGATTAGTATCTTTGTCTACAAGTGCAAAGGAGCTTTCAACAACAATTGCCAGATATCAACCATGATAACTACACCTACAACAACAATGTTTAGTGTGGCTTTCACCACTCTCAATATGCTTAGGCCATATATATTTGATTTTCTGGTTTACGGATCCGCTGACCCAATTTTTTACACTTTTGAAAAATAAAAATAACAAATTATTATTTTTTATTATATTCCGCCGACAATGTACTAGTCTTTAGAAAATTATTACTTAAATAGAACACTACAAAAACCTTTGGAACAAAACGACCTGAAACTAGTACAAACTGACCCGAAATGAGCACAAAACGACCTAAAAAAATGTGGCGTGAAAGAACTCGAATGAACAGGTTTGGGAGCAAAATTACCCATAACCCTTCCTACTCCTCATGGGTGCAATGCATACCATAAATATCTCTGAATTAAATTGCATCTCTGTTCCATTGTACTTCGCACAGGTCAAAGAAATGTCACCTTAGTAAGTTGCACGAAAGCTGGTCTGCTCCATAATCGGGACACTACATGGATGCCATATTATGTTATATACTGTATAGTGTCTCAATGCGATGTCGCTTGTCAATTTCTTATATTGATTTTGCAAACAAAATTTCATATTCATCATAAAATTCTCATTGAAATGACAATTGTAATATTTATTAATAGACAAACTTTCATTTTCAAGATATTTTAGTACTATTAATTTTGCTATTTTCGTCATTTTACAGAGTGCATTTCGTATTTATGTTAATATTTCTATTTAAGGGAAATTAACATTATTTGAACTATTTTGTAGTTTATTTGTGCTTTTGAATATTGCCAAACAGTTTCTAAAAATCTTCGAATTTTGTTCCAACTTTATCTCCGTAAACAGTCATGTTTCCGTTTACCACGGAAAGGGGAATACGTCAGTGTCATGGCTGAAGCGATGACTTCACTTGGGGCAGTGTATTGTTAAATTTAAGCGTGGCAATAGCAGTGTTTTGTGATAAATGATAAGTGAGTGTTCTTTACGTTTAACGTTAGAATTTCGATGCATTCGTAAATATCTCGCGCGCAGCTCGCTTCGAACCTTAATACCACGAAAACCGGTCGCTCGATGGTATATATCGTGGCTCGATGGTATATATCATAATGATGATAATGTTTCTACCTGTGGGCTGCTATAATGCTCTACCTTTATAAAAAATAAAAAATAAATTTAAAAAATATTTATATATATATATAACGAGGCATTATCATTAAATAAGGCAAATGGAAATGCAACGGCAATAAACTATTTCACAAAAATCGAGTAAAATAAAATAGAATATGTGTCTCTGCGAATCTAGTGCAGTTATCGTCTATTTATGGGATTAAAAGCAATATTACCCGAAACTCATCTTCCTACAGCTCAAAATGTCCACACATCAGGCACATTATTCCTACCTAGAAAGAAAATACTAAATGCAGAATCAAGCAGATAAGATCATGGTCGTCAATCAAAACAAATATTCGAGCACCTGGTAAGGGAGGTAATCCGCACAGAATAGAAATCATCCACTAAAATAACACAAAAGCAGTGTTTATAAACAATATAGATTTTTTTAAAAAGTGTTTTCGGTGATTTTGTTTGCCGTGTGCGATGATGGAAAACAGAAGATAGTGTTACACTGTTGTGGAACAGTGAGAGGCGTTTATTTACGAAAAATGTAAACTATAAACTATTTACATGTACCTGTTTCTTGTTGAGCAGTAGACGCAGTATCCTCTAAATGCCTATGCTTAGTTAACCCTCGTACGATGGAACTGGAACTGAAACTGGAACTGGAACTGGAACTGGAACTGGAACTGGAACTGAAACTGGAACTGAAACTGGAACTGGAACTGGAACTGGAACTGGAGACTAACTCGGCAGTGGGCTCCGCACGGACCCCAACTTTTATAAGTGGCAAACAATTAATACTAAATAACGAACATTGTTTAAATTTAATAAATAATAAAACGATAAGTCTAAGAAAACATTTTACATGTATATAGATTGTATGAACTTTCATTTAATACTATTCATGATTGATTACGTAAATTTCAGAGTTATTGACAGAGTGAAGACTTTACTTTTCTTGACGATATCAACACATTATTTATAATGTTATGTTAATTGTATGTATGGATGGACAGCATAGCAGAAAGTGGTGTTCATTGCCAATTACCAAGCTATATAACTGACACGTTCTATCATTTCTATCTATGTTGTACCATCTACCTGTTTCTATAGGTAATCTATGGTTGCAAGTTCTAAATTTCGAATACACAATTCTTAAATCTTTCGTTAATAAGACAGTAATCTCCCATTAGGTAGTATGCTTTTATACAATTTGTAATCATTTCCTTTTGACGAATCAGACATTTTCGTTTAATCAGACGATCATGTTCTCCATTTTGTATTTGGTTCCAAGGATGTGTGAAGTTGTGGATTTAGACCAAGTGAGATGTCCTCTACCAAATAGCAATTATGCTTGGAACTTTGCACAACGATTAAATGGTATTTTGGGGATTATTTGAGAAGTACGCCCATTTTTATCTCACAATAGATTTACTTAACAATTGGGTGTCTGTGGTTATATTAATTAGGGTCCCTCTACACTCAAGTACTTCAAACCTTTCGCAACAATTAAATCTCACTTGGCCCCCAATTCGACTTTCAACGAAGGATGATTTGATCGCAAGCATCGGTGCTGACCACAATCGTGCCAGTGATCCCATTGAGATAGTTGTACCGTTATTCGTGTACTAATAAAGTCTTCTCCGCTCATGAGATAAAGTCTTATTTGTCTATTACATTTACCTAAGGGAATGTTGTTACAAGGGGCATTGAAACGATATACTGTAAGCTAACCATATGACAATCTTCAACCCGAAAATCCCGCCAGGCCGACCCGCGGGTTTCACCAAGTGCTAAAGTGGGAGTCAGTTAGACTACTTAAACCATATACACTAGTATATTAAATGAGGAGAAATAGAAAGATAGATTGTTTGATATTCTTTATTTCCTCCAGTATTGAAGATGCAAAATATTCAAGAAAAATACACGAGGTGGCTATATACAATGTATGACATTTAACTAACTGGATTTACAATAATTGAATACACACTTCCATGAAATAAGGTATAGGGCCTACCTATATATCTCCTTTGGATCGGGAGGTAAAGTACTAACATCGAGTAACACCGATATATATTAACATCGTGTAAACAAATGCATATACATCAATAATATCACATATTATTTTCAAACAATTCATTAATGTTGTGTGTGCCGTCGTTTTACAGTAGTAAGTAAAGCTAAAATACAATTACGTTTTACTATTGTTAAGAATAGATGTGTGGACAGCAATGCGTGCCTATTCAGAGTTTTATTAGCTTTTAGCTACCACGTCATTCTATTGTTTTCTAATGTGCTTTCTCCAATAATCGACACCTTGGGAAAAACTCATTAAAAAATGGTTGTGATTACTGACTGTACCCTGGCGTTACTAAAGTATTCCCGGGTGTTATAAAAATGTGCCCGGGTGTTACTGAAGTGTGCCCGGGTGTTAATGAAGTGTGCCCGGATGGTACTGAAGTGTGCCCTGGTGTTACTGAAGTGTGCCCGGGTGTTAATGATGTGTGCCCGGATGGTACTGAAGTGTGCCCGGGTGTTACTGAAGTGTACCCGAGTGTTACTGAGGTGTGCTCGGGTGTTAATAAAGTGTGCACGGATGTCACTGAAGTATGCCCGGCTCTTACTGAAGTGTGCCCGGGTGTTACTGAAGTGTGCATGCATGATTGTGCCATGGTGTTACTAGAGTGTGACCGGGTGTTACTGAAGTATGTACGGGTGATACTGAAGTGTGCCCGGGTGTTTATGCCCGGGTGTTAGTGAAGTTTGCCCGGGTGTTAATGAAGTTTGCTCGGGTGTATGTCCGGGATTATCTCTATAATTAGCACGACATATTCAATTTAAATTTAGATCATCACTTTGATACAAGCCCTAGGCCCAGCGCATCGTCTGTATTGCACGAACCGTCATACCTCTTCACAATGTTCATGACGATATCTTCTGAGAGTTTTATAATGCATGTTAACTCCGCTTCGTATATGCATATTTGAAGACGGATATGGGCTCTACATGAGCGTTTGTGTACGTTTTCAAATTGAAGATAATATTAAAGCTAATTAATGAGATATTATGTATTTATATTTTTAAAAAGACCTTGGTAGCGTACTGTTGATAACAATATGTTTCACCTCTCAGGAATTGGACAATAGGAATATTCATGATATTTTCATGTGACCAATTGTCATTGGTGTTCAAATATATGTAAATCGCTGTTACATGATAGAACGGCATCCCTCCATCTATTTAGCAAAAGTGTGAAGTGAAATAGTAATACGTTAAATAGACAGATTGTTTATTCGGCGATCTACGAAGTTGTAATTATGGAACTGGTTGGGTACAATCATTTCCTAATTTGTGCAATTTGCTTTAAATAGTTTTTGAGTACTGGCATCAAACGGGTTTGTAACATTACTTGCCAGACTATAATCGACCGTTCCATTGTAGCAACATGAACGCGACACCATGTTCCGAAGCATGGTCAAAATACCAGTAAATGATAACACGTGGCAATGGAACGGTAAATGGCAGGTGTAACGCAACGGACCTGGTCCGCGTATTAAGTCACGGTATTTGCCAAATATTCCAGAGAGCGGAACTGGCTGTCAAGCGTGTATCCATGCGGACCTCGGTATAAAAATCAGTCACTTTAAATGTTTCTCTGTGGGGAGCCACGTTCGTCGAAAGTGTATACAAATTTATGGCAGAATAATGGATAAATGCAAATACTAGTAGTCGCGAATTAGTACGATTGCTCGACTCTAGTGTGATGAATTTATGCTATCTGAAAATAACGTATAGTATTTAAATTTGATACTGTTCATGAATTTCAACCTTTACATAAATAAATACTAGTAGCTATTTCCAATGGAACTTATATTATTCGGAAATGTTTACATGGTATTTATTGTAAGCAATGTAATCTATACACAAAAATGGCATTGTAGCGCAGTTTTTTTATGCGTTGCTGGATAATGGGCAATATCGTGTGGGACCTTCGAGTGGATTATCTCAGATCTTGAGTACGAGTATACGTATAGTGTTGACTGGACAACTGACATGTGATAACTGTCAGGTCGGTATATGGTTCGCTATTCATCAATGGGGACACAATCAATGCATAATATTGATTACCACAAGCTGGAAAGGTGACCCTATCTGAATCTAGAATCTCGTGCTAACTTCCACGACCTTCGTGACAATCCAACCCGGAGGACAAGCATACTCACGAAGGGCACGTGAAATGTGTGCTGTATTTTAAGTCCGATAACATCTTCGTAACAGTGTCAGTGAGTTCGTGCCCCTAGCCTGTTACTAGGATGTTATCCTATACACAAATTTAGCCTTGCATGCCCTCATGTCGTTTTATTATTTTCATATTTTTTCTCCGGTTTACATAACTGATCACTGGCCAACATATGTGAGGATGGGTATCTTCTCAGACTTAATAGTCCTCACGTTGAATCGAACTGAAAGCAGGACCAGGGGCAGGGTAAACCGACGTATACAACAACTGACCATTTATTTTTAACGCTAAAGTGTCTAATTGGAATTTACCAAAGTTTAAATAGAAAGCTGTTTTGTGTATATGTTACAGTGAATCTCTAAAATCAGGCAATGTGTAAAATGTTTTAAACTTTCAGTGACTTTCTTTCCACTCAAGTCAATTTTTAAAATGCCTCAAAATTATAAAATGACTCCCCTTACTTGACAGATTGACTGGCGTGAGGTTGTTGAACAAAGACAATGTGTACAGGTTTAAAGGTATTCACACAATTCTGTGTTAATACATATAAAAATGCATGCAATCCTATGTGAATATCCACAAAAACGTATGTATTATCTTCAATTGTTTTCATCAAACTCACGCCAGTCAATCTGTCAAATAATTTTTGTCATTTCAGGTTTGTCAAACATTGCTTGAATGAATTGAAATTCACTGAAAATTTAATATATTTGACACATTGTCTGATTTTAGACATTGACTGTAACACATACATTGATTTTTAGCAAAGCATTTGATCTTGCATGACGTAATGATTTGTATATAAAAATGCTCAATAACAGTATAGGTAATAATTGGTTCTGACTTATTAAAAGCATGTACCGTAATATAAAATCTTATGTTAGCTCAAACGATGAAGTAAGTTCATCGTTTCCATGTAAAATAGGCGTTAGACAAGGCGAAATTGTACCCCTTTCCTATTTGCCTGGTATATTAATGTCGAAACCTAAGTTTCAGATAACAACGTAACTGGCTTAAGTGTGGTAGATAACTATGTATAAATAGGTATACTTACACACGTATGGTATTGTTATATGCAGATGATATTGTGTTACTGGCGGAAACGTCGAAAGGTTTACAATATGCATTAAATAAATATTCATGGAAATTACAAATAAATTTAAAGAAAAATAAAGTAATTATATTTTCTAGAGGCTATGTTAGAAAACAGTTTGTGTTTACCATAGGAAATGTAAATTAGATATTGTAAATGAATATCTATATCTTGCTGTGTTATTCTCAGGCAATTGTTGGTTCTGTAAAGCTATCAAATGTAAAATTAATCCAGCCTCCAAAGCAATGCTCAATATATTTTGAATTATTAGAAAACAAGAATGCCAGTTGATTGTACATTGTAATTCAGCCACTGACGAGCAGGGTCGAAAGTTAAACATTTGCACATTCGGCCCTCCTCGGGTTACTTCCGAAGCGTCTTAATTCTTTTAACAAATCCTCTCCTTCTTAATCAACAGCTTAATCCTTGTAACAACAATGTATCCCTGCGGCGTGTATCAAACGAAAAAAGGATGTCGGAGTCCCGGGATTTATTTTTATATATTTCACACCTAGTGTCGGACTCCCGGGGCTACACCGTCTAGCTTTGCACCACAGGGGTTCTGTGATTCAGTAGTAAATAATAAAATTACAAAATTATATCTATATCGATCTAATACTAAAGTCATTTATTTAATAATAAAACATAATAATAATAATGATAAATAATAATAATATAAAGGAGGCATGCTACCAGTCTAGGTCAACCTCGCCAAGCAAATAGGCGAGGCTGAACTAGAATAATGCTTACTTTTAGTATAATAGAGTGATGCGCTTAAGAAACCCCGTTCTCGAGTTACCCGAGAACCGTGATCACTGAATACGGTCGAACATGGAATCTAAAAGTAAGCATTAACATAACTAAAGTAAATCTATTTGGTGGAGGCCCTGCCAAAAATAGCAAGCTCACTTTTAATTATGAAAACACTTTCCTTGAATCAAACTACATTTACAGAGCCTAGCATTATATCAGTTTTGCAACTCATTTATTACATTCAGTAATATATGAGCATTCATATGAGACCCTCTATTTTCAGCATGGCAATGTCAACCACTATACATCACACTGGTTAATAAGGTGCCTTCACAATGACATATACATATTCTCTCAGGGTCCTACAGAGTGCCATAACTCAATGCAATAGAACAATTATAGGATGAGTTGGATCGACGTTTGCGTCAACGTCATCGTCGCCGTCGGATATATACGTTATAATTACTGGTGTACACGCGCCCGTTAGGATTAGGACGACTGACTACCTCAGAATCGAGTGCACAGATGGTCCTCTCCAGGGTCCGCGCTAATAGTTTATATTTAGAACAGCACTGTTGGGAAAGACCTCCAGTGGGAAAGACAGTGACCAGCTGTTTAATGAACTTTTATAAGCAACCAACGAACAGTGATGAGGGACAATGAACAGTGTAAAATAAATTTATTACAGTATCAATATCAGTTCAAGCTTTAAACTTCATATTTTCCTACTTTTCAATTAACAACTATTGCATTATTATCAATTTAGATTATTTAAATAAATAAACAATGAGCAGTCGGTGAACGACAATGAACAATGCTGAGAGACACTAATATTGTAAATGAAATCACTGAGTACCGGCATGTCGTTTCTGTTGCTCAAGACCGAACCAGTCAGCGAGCATCCCTGTCTTCTGTTAATTAATGTACAGCATCGCGTTAGTTTCCGAAAACCGGTCGTACTGCTAGATATTCCCTAATTTTGTATTATTTTCAACTTTTCAAAGTAATATCGCAGTTAAGTTTTGCATAGATTTCAAGACTGACTACGATGTCACGAGGACAGATTTTCTTTCAGAATATTCAATAACCCGATTTGACCATTATTCCCTATGCAAGTATGATCTTGCCTCTTTAACATGCTTAGGAGATATAGTAGCTGTTGTTCCCATAGCAATTCTTTACAATCGACTGGTAGATTTTATTTTTAAAACACACACACAAAAAAGAAGCATTCTCATGACAATTCATCTCTTTCTGGCCACAATGAATGAATAGTGATGCATAGTGTAGGGCTCAGGTATCTAAATTTAAGAAGCTATTACTATCCAATATTATCCACTATTTAAGGAATATTAGTCAGTAATCATCGGTCAATGCTAGCTGTTTCAGCTAGTCTGTGGAACACTATCGGCGGTATTCCCCTTATGTTTACATCTGCTGAGTCACTCTTACATTACTGTAATATTGCAGGTCAAAGTTGAAAAGGTGATAGATTGTAGCAGTATTTGCAATTGGAACACCTTAAAAAGAACACCTTCAATTCTGACTGTAGCTATATTTAAAATCCGATCGTATTTATATTTACTCGACTCAGAAAAAAAGATACGGAAACATCAACATTCAAGTTGCAGTGCAGTGGTCAGTGCACACAATACCTCGCGACTCGCGAATAATAACAATATTGTACTTTTATTTTTGGAGAATAATCACCTACTAGTCATGATGAATAAATATTGGAATATCAGACAAGGAAACAAAAGACTAGACAATGTACATGCAAAGCTAGACAGTGTGTGTGTGTGTGTGTGTGGTGTATGTGTGTGTGTGTACTGACACGTGTTTCTCAACAGTCCGTGCACGGTTACTGGCAGTGTAAATATTTAACCTTCAATCCTGCTCGTCACCCCACGCGTGCGCAGTGCGCGTCAATGCATGGAACAGTCCATCGTCATGCTGCATTCCGCAGACTAGCTAAGCGGAGACTATTTTCGTTTAAGACAATTTCGTGCATACCAACTCAAGCATCGTCTAAACCACAGACTAGCTAGCCCGAGCATACAGTGCATATGCTGGACATACGGTAGTCCATGTTCATGCACTCGACCCTTGATCGTGAACGTGTGGTCGACAGGAACAAATAGGCTATTAGAAGATACTATACTAACGATCAAGATCGAATCATACTAAATTAATTGGATTAACAACCAAGACAGGTGGAGAACTCAGCATATGCATTATTGATCAAATATCGCTGTGAATCGTTTTCAAAATTTCCAACTTGAATTTCAAGAAAGTGTTAAAAACTGGATTATCGTACGCTTTCCACGTGCAACAGGTGTTCAATTTTGACATTGAGGATTCCCCGGTATATTGGCGCGGTAAATATATTACTTATTATGTCGGAGAAGGAACTAATTCCGATTATTTGTTGGGAATGTCATTGACTTTGTATTGTTTTTGAAGCCATAATCAAGCAGACGATATACATTTTTGAGTTTCCAAAGATATCAGATAAATCTGCTTGATATACTTTTATCATTCATTTATTTATCATATATTTCGGTGATATTCATATTCTTAACTGATCACATAGTCTATATAGTCTATAGTATTATTTTGTTGTTTTATGTATTTACACTAATAAATTCCGGTTTCTATCGACCGCGCCGAGTGCTGAGTGTTCTGTCAAAAGTAGTCCTGGTATTTCAAACAATGGGAACCCTGGAAACCTATACGTAAGCAGCTGGTAAAGCTCGATACGCATCGTTTTCATTCATCACACTTTGAAACATCACTCTGGGCTAATAACGAGTGTATATGTGGTAGCGTCAGATTTATCTGTGTATATAGGTGTATATATGGTTTTACTTCTTTTAGCAGGTACGTAATTTGTCA
>JAUTBT010084318.1:0-12393 GCA_032361225.1 Lepetodrilus schrolli | reverse complement strand
AAAAATATTTTCTTATGTTATATATATATATATATATATATATATATATATATATATATATATATTATATATATTTTAGATTAGAAAAAAGAATCAGTATTAAAGACAATCCCTCAAAATATGCGAATGTGTAACAAAAGTAACTTCAATTCAACACTGGAACATGAAAAATTACAGTTGTCATGATTCTTTAGTGAACATAAGTTATGATATGAATCAAGTATTATGAAAAGGTCTCTCCCACCTACACACTAGTATCAAATTTCATTAAATAAATCACCTTCATTGCTTTTCTTTCCTTTGATGCTAAAACAGGTGAAACAGGTTATTGTTTGATGGTAACTCATGTTACAGATTAAATACCTGTTTGATTGATTACAGAAGTGAATACAGCAAACTCAAGTCCATGCCATTAGTTTTTATGTCCAATTAGCTGTTTTGTTATTATTATTATTATTATTATTATTACTCTTTTGTGAAAAAAATACAGTATTCTGATAAAATAATTACACATTTTACACACACACACACACACACACACACACACACACACACACACAATACACACACACAATGCATACCCACCCATACACATGCACAGACATATATATACACAACATACCAGGCAAATACACAATGCACACACTCAATGCATATACACACAATGAATACACACACACACATGACACATCCATATACACTCACACACATTCACAGATATACATACACACACAAAAAAGCACACACACACACACACACACACACACACACACACACACACACAAAGACATGATCGTGAAAGCAAGATTACTACATATATGCCCTGTACATATAATCCTACAGAAAACCAGCTTCCGTCTCCTGTTCTCAGCTATTTGTGCCTCAGTTACACATGTTACATGTTACATGGAAGTGTAATTAGAGATGTCATAGAGCAAGAAGAGTGTCATTTCTGCTCCATCATGAAGTAACATGCTGGGTCACCCTCATTGGTTTATACACCCATTAAAGAAATGTCGACTATTGTAATATAAACTATGGATAATATTGCACAGTAAACATTTACCAGCATTCAGATTTCTATCATTTCTTGGAAATTGGATTACATACTATAAATGTATGTATATACAACAACACCAAAAAACAGATAAAAAGCAATTTCGGACAATACTTATATTTGGATGAATTTCAGTATTGAATCAATATGAAGACACTATCATTAGTATCAATCAAAACCTGGACAATACAAAAATATTTCAAACAAATTAACAAAATTATACAAAATAGTTATAATTATATAAAAAATTGCAGAGAAAAGCAATCTTGAACTTGACAGAGTGATAGTGATAATGATAATGATAATGATAATGATAATGATAATGATGATGATGATTAGATGAGATATTTCCCCATTCATTTCTTTGAAAAAGAAACTCATCAATGACCATGGTACTATAGTCCAGCCCTTTACTCATTGACTGACTGACATATTTGCACCTAGGTTGACATTTGAGTCCACATGTACACACCGACATCCTACACCCTACATAAAATACACTAATTTCGGTCCCGCGAAACCTCTTTCATCTGACGCACTGATACTACAATAAGTAAACTCCATTTTACTTTCTCAGACTAATAAAGATGGAGCATTCCAGTGACAATCTGCTCAACACGTGGACTATCAATTATAGTTACTGGTGAGGGGAGAAAAACACATTGCAAATCTGCACAGCTGCTCTCTACAGCATAGAAGTTAGAGTCCACCAGATAACTTCTAAATATACCAAGCTTAGTACTCACTGTACAAAACAATGGGAAGATTGTAAGGAACCTTGGGTATCTTAGTCCACTAAGGCCAAGTGCTTAGAACTCTCTTTCAACCAAAAATTGGAAACATAGTTGTGAGTGTCTCTTTAAAAGGTTGTGATAATTGCTCGCTCCTTAGTGAGATATGAATTTAAGTATACAGTATTTATAAGGAGAATTTCATCAATATTTGCCTGAAATTGCCATTTACCTTCAATACTGTTTATTGCTTCCACATACAGAATGCAAAATATTGATGACTAATAAATTAAGAGAGTTTGGCTAGGGATTCAAGTGTTTGCAAAGGTCAACCATACTTTTTGGAGAATCTTGGAAGACATTGTATGAAACTTTTCATAAAGTTAAACTGTCTACAATTATTATGCATAAGTATATGCTTAAATGTTGCTAATATGAAATTCATGTCATTATAGTAATAAGTTTAATATATATATATATATATATTTTTTTTTTAAATATTATATTATTACTACCTAATAGAACTCTTATATTATAAGAAAGAAAACCTTTGGCTGAAATCCGTACCATTGCAGCAGAGGTTCTAAGCAGTTTAAAGGTATCACTCACATTATAAAGTGACTCATGGCAGCTTGTACAGAAAATAGCCAGGGATCACCCAGAAAATAAATATATTTGGAATGTATCCTTTAGCAAACAATGTAAATGGTGCATTAAGTAATGGTGCATAAAATGCTGGGCATATTATGACATAAACTTCAATTAACATTTCACATTAAAAAACAACAAATAGTTTTAAAATAAATGTATGTGGATTTTTAATACTGTTAACATGGTTAAGGAGATACAATTCAAGATTTTCTCATCAGTTTCCTGTGGTGGCCCAAGTAATGTATTAGGTAATAGGGAATATATATGTTGGGCATATTACTACATATATTTATTTAATATTTGACTTTTTTCTTAAATAGTTTTTAAATAAAATGTATGCATGTGATACAAGACTTTAAAACTATAAATATTGCATATAATGCTGGGCATATTAGCATAGATCATACAAATTTTTACAGGGCCTTTGATCTATATTATTACATAAAATTCAATTAAAATTTCATTAAAAATATATAATAAATACATGTGATACAGGGCCCTTAATCTGTTAAGGAGACATATACTATACAAGGTTATCTCATTAGTTTCTTGTGGTGGACTAATAGCTTACATTCAGATTAGTTTCCTATAATCCCCGCTGAGCTATCTTGTTAGGCTTTAACTAAGTGGCAACATTAGGTGGTATGCTGTAAGTTTAACGAGGAAACCAGAAAACAGTGTACATCTACTCAGCTTACAAGTTCAGATAAATTAGTGAAGAGGGAAGGATCTTTTAAGCTTTTCCCATTGAAATGCATAAATATATGTACATGTATGTGTAAATAATAGTTTTTCACACAAAAATAGTGGGGTTTTTTTCCTATCAATCAACATCAACACATTAATTAAACGAAAACATTTGTTTCCCAGTACAATAGCAAATAGTTATTTAAGGCATCTTTTGAAGAAGCAAAGCATTCAGTATCTATGGGACATTCATAACATTGCATTATACATTTAATTTTAAATTTAATCCATACTAAATGTGATGGCATTAATTGAGAACTTTTATGGAGAATGATATGTCTTCCCAATATAAAATAGCAAATAGTTAAATAAAGAATCTTTTGAAAAAGTAAAACATTCATAATCTATGGTAATTCTGAACATTGCACGATACATTTAGTTTACCTATAATCTATACTAAATGATGGCATTTATGGAGAATGATATTTCTCCCAGTACAATACCAAATAGTTATATAATGCATCTTTTGAAAAAGTAAAAAATTCAATATTTATGGTAATTCTTAACATTGCATAATTCATATAATTACAATATAATCCATACTATATGTGATGGCATTTATGGACAACTTTTATAGAGAATGATATTTTCCCCCAGTACAATACCAAATAGCTATTTATAGCAGCTTACCATAATAACCATAATAAATAGTGCTGCATGTAATACATACTAAAAGTTATGGCATTTATGGAGCCCTTCTTGAGAAAGGTTACAGAGGCAATGGATACATGCTAACATTGTGAATCATAATAAACATGTCATGCAACACACACTGAGTAAACACCATCAGGGAGAACTGGCTTATTTACCCTCAGACAGAACTGACGCCTGAGCCACAGGTATCTAGTACACATTACATAACAGACAGTCATAGTGGTTCTAATCCTTCAGACTTACCTATGCATTGGGATGAATCCGTATCCCGATGCTATCGTTATATATCCCAGACTCCGAAGACACACGAACTCGGCCAGTGACAACTACAGGCGGTCAGTCGAGTTTGTCTCCAGCCACTTCATCACATTGTTGACAAGAGGACACGACTTGGACATTGACCAAATTTTCAAACGCAAAAAAAATTAGGAAAAAATCAAAGTCTTCCGACCGGTAGTTCCTTACAGGTTTAACCCAGAGAGTCGATGGCTCAGGTGATGCTCGTCGCGATCTTTCGCCATGCCTCTCGTCAAGCAGACATTTTACACTGCCGGCTCATAGACAAACACCTTGCTTAACGGTGAAATCCTCGCATCCGACTGCTTGCTAAGTCTGACTGCTGACTGAATCTGACCGTGCCTTGTCTATGGTGCAAAGGCAGCTGCAACTCAATGTTTAACCACAGACTTCAGTTTAACACACTTTAACAGAAAACACAGCTACACACATTACCTCATACTTCAAGGCACAGCAAGGCTTTTGTAAATAATTAATTAAAATTGTTTTAAAATTTTAAACTTGGGTTACGTAATTAAAGTTTACCTCCTTCCAGTCCTCTTATAACGAAGGCAACATGCTGTTTGTTTTCCCCAGTGTATGTGTAAATATGCAGTCTCGTCTTAGTTTCAGGAAGGATTTCCAAGATTATCTAATTATCTACCAAAATCTTGATAATCTCAAACAGGAAATGTTCGCAGTCAAATATTCCACATATGTTTCTCTACACCAATGATTGTGTTTTATGTGAAAAAGTTATCCCTTTGTTCTTCGCTAGGCTTGTGCAGCTGTAAGACAGTATACCACTTTCAAGTTGATACTAGTATTAGATTACTTAAACTCTCTCCAGTGTTGACATCAATGAGATGAATATTCAACTTTAAACATCTATGTTTAGTTATTTTATTTAATGTCATCTTATAATTGCAATATTATTATTATTATTATTATTATTACTATTACATGTATACACTTATATAGCACAAATATCCAGATATTTAATATGTACAATTATTACAATCTACGCAGCTGAAATATGAATACATTTATGGTTGCACCCTATGCACACTTGTAAGTGGAAGTGGTAAGCAGGAAGCTATCACACTTGACTTGAACCAAGTACAGAACTGCTACTAAGCCTTGGTCTGGTGACATTCTCATTACATCTACTAGTACATCTGATAGTTACATCTATTAGTATATCTGATAGTTACATCTACTAGTATATCTGATAGTTACATCTACTAGTACATCTGATAGTTACATCTATGAGTACATCTGATAGTTACATCTACTAGTATATCTGATAGTTACATCTATGAGTACATCTGATAGTTACATCTACTAGTATATCTGATAGTTACATCTACTAGTATATCTGATAGTTACATCTACTAGTACATTTGATAGTTACATTTACTAGTACATCTGATAGTTACATCTACTAGTACATCTGATAGTTACACCTATGAGTACATCTGATAGTTACATCTACTAGTACATCTGATAGTTACATCTACTAGTACATCTGATAGTTACATCTACGAGTACATCTGATAGTTACATCTACTAGTACCATCTACTAGTATAGTTCCATCTCTACATCTGAATATCTGTATAGTTACATTGGTATAGTTACATTGGTATAGTTCCATCTCTACATCTGAATATCTGTATAGTTACATCTGTATAGTTACATTGGTATAGTTACATTGGTATAGTTCCATCTCTACCTCTGAATATCTGTATAGTTACATCTGTATAGTTACATTGGTATAGTTACATTGGTATAGTTCAATCTCTACATCTGTATATCTGTATAGTTACATTGGTATATCTAGTTACATCTATATAGTTAAAAGTTTGTACATACTATTAAAACTGGCAGATTTAGGGATTGGGGATGTCTCATCCAGTTTGGACCATTATTAAATACATGACTTTATATGCTGTCTCATCTCCTATGCATCTAAATCTATATCTCACTATGTGCCTGTTCTGTGAAACCTGTTACCCCTTGAAATCTAATTGGCTGAAAATCTAGACATTTTCAAAGTTAAACTTAAGACGCATATATGCCTCACTATACTTAACTGCCCAAATTCTTAATCTTTATCATATGTAATGCCATGAGCATGTGTACAGTATGAAATTATAATTATTATTATTATTGCTGTTGTAAACATATTATGTCCACACACACATACACATACACACACACACACACATACACATGCACATACACACATACACTCACACAAGCACACACATGCACACGCACACAAACACACATGTGTACACACACACGTGTACACACACACGCACGTACACACACACACACACACACACACACCACCCCACCCTCTTCCCCAAGAGACAATCTGGCCTGAGCATTAAAATTCTGGATGTGTCTGGATTAAGTGCTATTGCACAAACAACTGCTGGACAACTGCACGAACAACTGCCAGACAGCTGACAACACAAAGGACACACAAACACCACAATGGTCCTCTAGATTTAACACAAACACTGACAACTGACAACATCAGTAGCCACAGCTTTCCAGAATTGATTTTGTGACAAACCTGAATCTCCATCATAAAAAAAATCATACTTTTCAAATTGACATTACGAAATATGATGCTAAATAATGTTCCTGTATGAAAATGAGAATGGGAAGCTGTAGTGTTTGATATTGAGTGGATAAAGTCAATAAAAGTTCCTTCTCCTGTGAACTGATCTTGTTTTTTCAGTTTTCTTTGATTTGGAAGGAATATTGAAATAGTGTCAACAATGTACTTAATTAATGGAGAAGTGTGTAAAACTCCACATAGGCTTGAGTTGTCCATGACCCACATTAGTCTGGGCATATGAGGACATAAAACAGATGGGAAGGACTGCCTTACGGACATTGTAAATGTCCTGTCCATATCAAGCTTAGAAAATGAGTGAAGTGATATCTTTGCCTACAGATGTCACAAACTACATTTATAACCAATATGACAGACTTTATTACTAAAATAACAAATGTAATTAAGACTATAATAAAAACCAATTTAACACGTAAGGCCAATGTAGCAAAATCTAATTAATATGACAATAACCAAAGCATACGACAATATCATCAATGTAATAAACTATATCCACTGTGACAAATTACTCATATATAACTAATGTGACAACTATATAACCAATACTTTGGTAGATAATATAACCAATGTGAGAGACTCTAATTACCAATGTGAATGATTACATCCAATATAACCATGATATAACCATAGTGGCAGACCATGATATAACCAATGTGGCAGACCATGATATAACTAAAGTGGCAGACACTGTAAGATTGCTCAAGGTCCTAACACTAGTAACAGGATTAGCAGCTCAGACTCTGAATGAACGACATGCAATTACCAGTCAGTTTACCTTCTCCAGTGTGGGTTTTAGGCCACTTTGAAGTTTAAATGCACTGCAGATGGCTTGCATGACTTGACTAACTGTGGAGGGAAAGATGACTTTGGTACAAACTGCTGGGATTACTGTGTCCTCTGCCTCTCTGATCAGGCCAAGACAAACTCCTTCTTAGTCTCATGTCCTTACATTGGAACGATTCATTCATAGGTTATTCAAAAATAGAAATAGAATGTGTAGATTTTTTGCAGTTTCTATATGATGTTAATTTTTTTTAACCAATGTCATAAATTAATTTATTCATGCAATATTATTTATTTATTTACTTACTGCAATGACCAGTGTTATAACCAGTGTTATGACCAGTGCAATGACCAGTGCAATGAGGTCCAGTCATGGTCAGCACTGACTTAGGTGACCACTGTGAAAGTTTGGACAAGCGGAATGTTGTGTGGACAACAAATATGTTTTGTACTAAATGTTTAACTGAAGAGATCCTACACAATCCTGACGATGTGGTGGATGGATTTCAACATTGGTGGAGTAATTTTGTGCCTAAAATATTCAAATTATTAAATAACTATCACAATCTAATTTAGTATTTAGTAGTATTATTTTAAATCTGTTCTATGTTAATATAAAATAAAATAAAATATTTTTTTTTAAATATGCGTACTATTTCCCATGGTATTTCAATATTTCTGTGATATGTTTATGGTAGGATGAGAACCTGGAACATCTAGGATTATGGTGAGAAAATAATGATCCAAGGAAGATACTGCATGGTAACTGCAGTATCCCAGATATATATGAAGAGCTTGCCTACCAAATTAAATAAACAATCACTGACCCCAAGAACACAGTGAGGGAGGTCTTACATGGTATATAATCTTACAATAACATACTAGTTACTTCAGGGTTTCCTCCATTTAATCCAAAACATCACTGCATCCCACTAATTTTGAAGTACTTTTTCACTTTCTTTTCAACAGAATAAATAGTTATCATCTGAAACATTAACATAAGTTGTAGCAGTATCATGTGGGTACATGTGAGTTTTTATGCATCCTGTGTATGGATTTATATAGGTACACATAAAAACACATACACCCATGAGTTATACAGTACTGCTACAACAAATCTATCTTGCAGACAGGTTTCAACTTTGATGTTGTAAAAGATTAAACATTTATTGAAAATACATATCAGTAATCATTATTGTAAACATTATAAAAATAGCTAAACAGGCAAAAGTCCCAGGAGATGGGACGAGTTTTGTAATTTTAAAAATTCCCTCCATGAGCACATCGTGGGGTATTAGGGTTTTATACTACCACTGAAACATTTATTTATCACATGAACCAATCAGATCTGATAATTTAACAATTGTTGAATTATGGAAGTAATTCTTCTTGATTTTATGAATGCTTCAGTACATAAGTTACTTCCCTTTTTCCAAACAACGTCAAGTGATTAATCAAATATATTTTGCTTTGATGGAAATATAGTAGCTATTAGGCCTACATTACATAGATTTGTTGGACACCATCTCAACTCACCATGCTGATATCCCAGCCAACCGTTGAGTCCGGTTTCTGAGGTAACATCTCTGATTGGTCACAGCTGAGCTGTCCATCATGGTCAAGGAGTCTTCAGTAACCTCATTGACATTACTGCTGTGTGGACTAACCAGCCTCATTATAAGACGTATAAGCCCAATCAATCACTGTCAGGTCCCACGTCAATGCATTGAAAATCTGGAATGACAAAACGTGCGCGTAAACATGCATTAAAACGGATATTGGTTGTTAGATAATAATAGAAAGAAAGGAAGAAAATTATTAAAGTTAATATATGTAGGCCCTACTACAGAGAAATACATTTGTTGTTTATTTACTTGCATGTTTTTTCTTTTTAGTTTTCCTGGTTATTAATGAAAAAAACTGTCTCGTCAATATACGTTTCATATATTAGTCATTATTCCCATAGTTATCATGTGATGTAAATTAAAACCAATGCATCACAGTTCGTTGATCTACTTTATTAATGGTCAAGCTACATGTACGCGATATCAAAGTCGTTTTGGACCGCTTTTAGAGCTTCTTCTTGGGACTTAATTTGTCGAATATAAAGTTAAAATATTTCCTTCAATTAAATATGCAAACACATTGATCAATATTTACACATTTACTTGGAACTATATTTTGTCTGCGTGCTTTAACCCAGTTCCCTAGACATTTGCCTATATAGTGTTTGTGACTAAACATCGATATTACAATAGTTTCTACAGTTATGTGATAAATAGAATCCCACATTCGTTTTCATATATTACTGAACTCGTTGGCAAAAATTATATGCTAGGCTCTGCCGAGCATAATATCAGTTTTGCCAACGAGTTTAATAAATTCAATATTATATGACTACTCGTGTTAGATCCTCTTATGCTGTTATGGATACAATCCTAAATGTAGGCCCATATTCAATTACGATATGCCCTATCATTTTGAACGGTAAGCTGATGATACTGCGATATCCGATCAAGCATGGGGCCTATAAATGCACGAAAACAACAAATTAATGCCTAATTCGAATACATGTTATTGAGCATATTGGAATCGTATCGCATGTAACCATGAATTAAAACGGATATTGGTTGTTTGACAATAATAGAAAGAAAGGAAGAAAATTACGAAAGTTAATATATGTAGGCCCTACTACAGAAAAATAAATACATGGTTTTTCTGTTTAGTTTACCTGGTTATTAATGAAAACACTGTCTTGTCGTGATCTGCGTTTCTTATATTAATCATTATACCCAGCACTGTATAAGCTTTTTCCGCAAGAGAACCTCAGAGAGGGTGGACAAGGAAACCCAACCGTGACAATAATAATGATAATAATAACCAATATTTATCTAGGTGAATTGACATTATGTTGCCACTCCCGACAAATTCTGTTTGTGGTCCCTTTAACGTTTGTTTTGGTTAAACCTGACAATAATCGATGTTATCCACACCATTTGCAGATTTGTATATCTAATTATAAATGTATATAACATGCACTTGATACACGTTTCTATAAATACAATATGGTCATAACAAAATTAAATAAAAAGATCTAGTATATGTATCCAGAATGTTGATTACAATGTTTAACACCAATATATGGCAATGTAATTAGTTAAAATATTTATATAAATAAATCCACTATATTATTATTTATAATAACAGCATACCACAGCATACCAAACATACATGCAAGGCCAGATGTACAAAAAAATGTGTGTGGTAAAATATTATTGAAAAAAAAATACAGGATGCAAATTAGTTAAATATTGAATTCAGTCATGCCTGACCACTAGATTCTAAAAGTGTGGGTGATTACAGTTCAGCAAGACGTACAATCACTCAGCTTCCACTACCGACGTCTTTTGTTTCCCTGACCCAGGAGGTGGCCTTCAATCAGGTAAGCTTGGGGTAGTATGAGCCAGAGGTGGGTGAAAGTGTGTCATTCAACAGTCAACAGGCCCAGATGTTAGTACTGTAATTGATTTCTGCAGGTACATTTTGTATTAAGATTGCAAGTTTATTTTGCATTGTAGTATATGTTATCATTGTATTGTAGTAAATTTGATTCTTTTAATTATAAATGTACACAGATAAAACTATTATACAAATTGTTTTATAAAACTACTATGCATGTATGTACGGTAATATCTGGCCATTAATTTGGCAATCATTCTTATCATAATTAGATGGACATTTGTAAAGTTTTTGACGACACTGCTTTTTCTCATTTACAAAAAGAAATAAAGAAATAATTTTACAAGAACTATAAACAATTATTTGAACGGGTTACTATAAAATCTAACATGCTGTCAATTGGGTAATGTAATGGAGTGAATGTTGGGCCAATTGAATGTGATTTTGTTTTATTTCTTCTTCATTTCTTCTTATTGTTTAAGTACTGCTAAATGTGTCATATAAATAGAGAAGGTAATATCTGATGATTATAATTTGTGTCGCACTGTTTCACGACTACTTCCACGAAGTGTGAAGTGAAATCGAATATGGACGTGGGCATCCAAGAATAGGAGAGATCCAAATTCAGGTGTGTATACCCCCCTTGTCACCTGCAGTTTTCAATGTAATATCTGATGATTCTAATTCTCTCATTCAAGTTTCAGAGCTGCTTCCAAGAGGTATGAAGTGAAGATCAAAGATGGACGTGGACATCCAAGACGAGGATAGATCCAAATTCAGGTGTGTAGACCCCCTTGTCACACACATTAGAATTGCATGTAGTTTCATAAAAAAAAAGAATGTAGATGGTGGAACTTAGTTATTTTTTATGCTAAAGTTAGTGTAATTTTTTACTATTCTAAAATGGCCATACAACTAAGGGAGGTAACTGACATCGTCAAACAGCGTAAATACTAGCTTCAAATTTAAATCTAAATTTAAATTCAAATATTAGAAGGTATTCTCATAATTTAATACGAATATATTGATATATTGTCGTATATATTCATAAATAGAACAATAATGGAAAGGTTTACGTTGAAAGTAAGGACAGTGGGAGTATGTCTATGCTAGGCATATAGTGTTCACCATATCACACAAGGTAGGAAATTAAACTAGATGATAATTTATACACATGCAAGTTAGCTTGCTTATCCCAAGTCCAGCCCTTTAACAAATTGTCGTTTAAACGGGATTACTTCATTCAGAAAGTTCACAATCTTAAGTTTACAGACTGACTGTATTCTAAATACGCAGACGCCGATGACGTCAACAGACGCATGCGCAATTGAATACTAATCACTGCATGTTCCTTTAATCAAACAAAAGTTATCCTGGCCATTGT
>JAUTBT010084317.1:0-12394 GCA_032361225.1 Lepetodrilus schrolli | reverse complement strand
AATTAATGCGTCCCTAATTTAATGCGACCTCAAGAATGTAGACATAAATGCGACAACAATTAAATGCGATCGACCAGTATATGATAACGTATATCTAAATAGGTATGTATATAAACAAAGTCCCCTTTCAAAGGTCTTTCAGAGGTTGTCCAGGAAACGCCTGATGCTGATGCATATATCCACATGCATATATGCCACATCAGTGTTAAAATCAACTGAAACCTACTGGCATTACAACTACAGTGGTTTAATTTCCTGCTGGATCTGGCTGACCCGAGGACAATGACATCAGAACCATCGTCCTCAATAGATGCTTTCAGGTACTCGTCGTTATGGTACAAGTTGTGCAACTGATACAAAAGCTGATACCATACGTTGTCTGTCGGAATCCTTCATTCTACGATTAATTGAATAATAGAGTGCTTGAGGCCCCAATGGTACGTCAGTCAAATGGTCAATTTGGTTCATTTGGACTGTCAGCTAACAGTATTGAACAGTTGGTCGTGGGTGCCATTTCCCCATTGAACTATGAGGAAGCACAACAGTTACTTCATTTATTCATGAGTGCAAACAGGTTGGCGGGACCGTGTAGAAATTTGCAATGGCCTAATAGTAAGCGAATAGGTATACCCGGTATGTATGAAATTTGAAAACAATATGTATGTCTGTGTGTGTGTGTGTGTGTGTGTGTGTGTGTGTGTGTGTGTTTGTGTGTGTATATGTGTGTGGGTGTGCGTATATGTAAAAGAAAAAATAATGTGCGTATTTCTATTGCGCCAAATCAATGATGGAAAGCTTTCTCAGCGCTACATCACTACCCAGGTCAATGGATCGATTTGCACTGATTTCTCCTTCACAAATCCCTGGGGAGTATATAACCCATGTTGCCATTTAAGGCGCTAGAAGGTTAACATTCTTAATTATTGAGGGTGTCTGGGCGCGTGTTTGTGTTTGTAATTGGGGATTACTTGGAGTTATATGTCATCTTCCTGTAGACATCCGTCTATCGATCGTAATGTAAAGTAAGGAGGATCTCATGTGGAAAAATATTTCAGAAAACAAGCAGCCTCTCACTGACGACGATTAGGGATTATTATCAGCTCATGTATTAGTAAACAGCTCCACTGTGATTAGATTTGCTTTACATGACTAGACAGCGTGTGAATGCTAAGCAATCACAACAAGACTGAACGATACATCAATCTTGTATTACAAATCCACCAAGGAAATGTCTCTATTCTTACAATTAATGTTAACGTTTGATGGGAAATTCGCGAAATCCGCTCAAACACACCAAGTCTAACTACTATTGTATTACAAATGTCATGCTAAATAGAATCACAACTTCCGTCACCGGATAACGTTCTCGGCTAACGCTGGTATAATTTGCATTATTTTTACAGCTCAGCCTTTCTTTCACTATATATCTATACATATTAAGAATTGACACTTGCTACATAGAAGCGTTGGCTGCAATATCTACATTAAAGGAATCTCCAGAAAAATCGATTTAAAAAATCGTGTCTATTGCCATAGCTAACATTCCCAGAGTCATACAAATCTGAACATTTTGTGGGCAATGCCAATGGAATACGTACTGGTGTGGGTTTCAACTCCTCGGCTATCGGTGGGATAAATCAAGACCTGGAAGATATCTGGTCAGAATATCATCTATTTGTGGATTGATATTGGATGTGGGTCAGAGAGTACCAGCTATCTGTTCTGTGAGAGGGGGTGGCTAGAAATTGAAGCCATCAGAGTTGGTCTATTTCTTCAATGCTTTGCAAAGCTGACGGGTTAATTTTAGACTGTTGTTGACATTATTGTCCATCGACAGGTGATGGTTGCAGCAATTTACCATTGAAATAAAGAAGTAGTTACATTCTATCAGTCTTATGTCGAAGCCAGTCTGCTTTTATGAACCTAACTGCGTACGAATAGGGTAGAATTCACCCCAAAGCAATACCGGTATACAGATCTTCCTAAATGATGCTAGTTCCATTCTTCCTGAAATGTCCTTAGTTCGTCTTCAACTATGGCCAACACGTCGTAAACCCTGAACTACGTTCAATTCAACATATACCATTCAGTTCATCTTGAACTGTTTGATCTTCCTGAACTATGTCCAATTTTCTTCCAAAATATGGAAAGTTGAATATGGCGATTTTTTACACGGTTTTTGCCATTTGTTTCTATATAATATGTTGAATTTTAACAAATATTATGTGCATACATATTAAATAATATCGTATTTATCAAAATGTTACCAATATACCTTGAAATAGCCAGTAATAATAATGCAATTAAAGTAAGTTTATGAGAACAAGCAAGTATACATATATTTCGTGTATCATACTACTTTGCTACATTTTCATGTGACGTCACACTACTATTTATAACTGCTAATGTATGGAAATAGTAAACAAGATGACAATTAAGATCTAGACTAGATTTAATATAATCACAATTTGTAATAAACATAAGAATTGTTGTTAAAGTTGTTATTTTCCTTATGTGTATTTCTCAATGAGTGAAGCTGTTTACTATTTACTGACCCGAATAATTAGTTGGTAATCTACTGTAATGTCTCAATTTTCTATAGTCTAATCAACTAAGGGGGATAACTCTAATCACTGAACACAGTCAAATTAACCTTTCACTACTACTGACACCAATAAAGTTACGTAACTATACATATTAAAAAATAATAATATATGACAATATTGAAAACCAGTGGGATATGCGAACAATGTAGCTGGTTACCCAATATACTTGATGCAATAGACATATCAAATGTACATACTTTCATGTAAAAATACGTTTGACCATGAAATATGTAAACAAACCCGTAATTGTATGCCTTTAACCGACGTCGTAAATTATATTTCACATTAACATCTATATGGTACACCAAGAATAACATTTATAATGAAAAGACAATGTTGGACTCGACTATGGTGGAAGCCATACTTCATTTGTTTAATCAGGAAACAATAGTTAGTGGTACTGTTGTTTGTAGTGGTGCTGTTGCGACCTCTCTGTCAGTTGTACGTCAGTACTGCAAACATTCCCGTGTATAGTCATGCAGCTATTATTATTATTATATTATTATAGAGATGATTCAGTGATGGTCAGACGCAATTTACGCTGATGTATACAAACACTATCTTTTTACACTTGATATCAAATACTGTATATCAAATAGAGCTGATAAAATAATATATTTAATTAGCAATGCAGTAGCCATCGACTTACTATCATGTCAATTTCAGTGATGGATCAGCTAACTATAATGAACCAATCAGTGACCAGAGATCAAAGCACGCCACATTTCCTATGAGGTATCGCTTGAGTTCAAACAGCCAATATCTCCCATTAAAACCAATATTTTGGTTCTAAATATAGCTACTTTGGAATTGATTTAAACATATTTTATTCACTCAAATGCAATAGGACTAGACAAATGTGAAACACTTATCGTAGTCCGTTCCTTATGTACAATATCTAATAACACGATTATGATAATAATTATTTTGGAAAGATGCATTACTACTATACTACCTTTAATATATCCGGTTGAGTTACCGGTATGTCTAGTATAGGTGTTGCATGACAAAAAACAACTGGCACCGAGATCAAGAAACCTTTCTGAGTACGAGTTCATTATCCTCAAAGTTTTGTTTACAAATTAAATCCCCCATATATAATTTGAGCTTCAGCATTAAATCGTACAAAAACGGTTTCGTGATCTCTGGTCTGCACATGGAGGGTTAAAGCAATGGCAGTATTGGCATCAGTCTTCAGCGGTGTTAATTGGTTCAAATGACATCGTCGATTCCATCTCCCGTGACACGTCCTCTTCTTCGGATGGCTGTACTGCGTCGTGTGCCCTCTCAGCGGCATTGTCTCAAGGTCCGCGTCAACGCGTGCCCGATTGCTCCCGCACTGCTCCCAGGGTCTCCGGTTGACACGTGATAAATGCACGTTGACGTTTCCCTAACGCTGTCTCATGTAGTACTTGGCAGCCGGCCCGCTGATGGGTATTTGCTCTCGACAGCGGCACTTGGCAAAGAATGGTGAAAAACATCCCGGATCCATGCGCTGATTTATATTGGACACGTTTTGGATTAGATTAAATGGCAGATTTTTTAAAGTCAATCGCAAAGTTCAATTTATTAATTTATGCCTTAAGAGTGCTGTTAAGGAATTGCGAATATATTGCAGTTTGAAAAGTGATGTTGTATCTTTTAACATGATTAAACTTTGAAGATTGGATTTCAATAAATCATATAAACTGTCAATGTATTTGCATAGCGGGTTGAATGAGGTGCCATATCCAAAATGAATTGCTATGCATAATAATATATTTATGATGCCGCATCTAAATACAATGACAACGGGCTATGAATAACAGTCCACGTAAAGGCATACGTTACTATTTGTCAACACAACGTTACTATTTGTCAACGCAACGTTACTATTTGTCAACACAACGTTACTATTTGTCAACGCAACGTTATAATTGTCAAAAGCAACGTTACTATTTGTCAACACAACGTACACAACACATTCACCCAGCGTTGACCGACTGTCCGCACGCTAATTATACATTAAATCGCTTTTAATCTATTTAAGCCACTACGGTATGGTGTCCATCAAATTATTCAACACGGAAGAATAGCTTTTATCACAATTTGATTATGTCAACGCCGTGGCAATTTAGCCGTGGCACCAAGGGACCTGATCTACCTCTGGTGAAGAGCAGGACGTGTCCATTATGATCACGTGACTCTTGATGCTATTCACCAGTCAATAATTACTGTTTACGAGATAGCAAAAGCTCAACTGTCTTTCACAACCGTTTACCCGTCAGCTCGTTGAAGGTCCACTCGACCATTGACACTCCTCGTCAGCTCCGGGAAGACCGACAAGTGTCCGCGCCGATGGTGCCACCAACTGCGACGACTATGCCATCCTGAAACTCAAACTAAAACTATTATGCATTTAACATCTACCTGGGAGACAGTTTGTTAGTCTACAGTCCGAAAGGTGTTATGCGACACATTCACATAGCAATAGCAGGGGTTTTCGCCAATTATAATATATATCTATATACGTGTCTCTGTGTGTGTGTATGTGTGTGTGTGTGTGTGTGGGGGGGGGGTTGTTATACGTGTTACCATAGCAATGGTCACTATGGTTTCGAATCTGTAATACGAATAGCACTGATAAGCACTGATAGTTTCCGAAGCGAGAGAATGTTTGTCATGCGCTCTATGCCATCGACCAATGACTGTTAGCTTTGTACCAGTAGTTGAACGTCACTGCCGTAGATAGCAGTAGGCTTGTACAAGACTTGTTACCAGTCAGTCTCCAATTGTATTTCCCAAAGCCACTGTGCGTGCTATAGCTATCGCAGAGCCAACTGTAAGAGCTGGAGCCAGAGGGTTGGAGTTCAAATCGGCTCCTCGTTGGATCATTATAACCATGCTGACTATTCAAGGATGTGCAGTTCGCGGTCTTCGGAGATAGTTGCATTACAGTTTAGTGAAGTATTTTTCTATAACTATTTGGACTTCCTGTAGTGTGTGGATACAGTGTCGCTACAATGGGAAGCGGGGCCAGTAACATCAGTCCCCCCTTGTCGCCGACATCTCGGGATATTACTCATCCAGGTACGTTGTTTACAGTTCTAACATATTAACATTTTTCTAGTAATTAACTTTAGTTGATCAATCTACATTTTAATTGAACAATTTCCAGCTTCATGTACATTAAAAAAAACCCACACACACAACCAATTGCCAGTGTGAAGAGCGAACGGCAGCATCTTCATTGAAATTTCAATTCTAACCGTTATATTTCGATTATGTTAATTGTTCTATTGAAATAACAACGATATTAATCGTAATAACATGTACAATTAGGGAGTGAAGTATTTACATATAGTTAGGGAGTCTGTATCGGTTCCATTGGTTGCTGGTATTTCACCAGCTTTTAATTGTCGCCTCTATCAGATAACGACATCTCGTAAGGGTGAAGACGTATCTTTGTATGGCCGGTCACTGACTCACGGTCTCAACCGTTTCGTAACACACGCTAACTAATAACAGTCATTAATAGAAGCTGTCATATCGCGGTTTTAAGACTGATTGTATTTACATGCGAATGTGACGGTTTAGCCAATAAACTGTCTCATTGTGGAATCATCTTTAGAGTAAATTGTACCAAAACATGACACGTTTACAACAAAACATTGCTTGTCACGATATTGCAGCACGAGATTGAATATTGGTAGCGAAGCGGTTGAGACCAGACGATAATTTCATCAGTGTATGTTGGCGTTATTTTCCCCGGCTGTCTTTTGTTCTATCTTTATCGCACTCGTGTCATGGTATCGTTATTAAGTTAGATCACGTTTCAATCCCGTCTTACTTCTATGTGGAGAATGCCATTTAAATATAAAATTAAAATTCTACCCAGAACATTTCGGCACCCTACTAATAATTTCAACTTTATTAAATACAAAGATAGACATGTATGTTCCAACCATGGATGTGCTTATTTCACTTCTCTTAACATATTCTTTCTCTTTCATTTGTCTTTCATTTTGTTTCTTACTATACCCATGCTACATTTATTGCTGTATGTTTGTATCCTCCCTCCATGCCTCACCCCACCCCCTCTCTCTCTCTCTCTCTCTCTCTCTCTCTCTCTCTCACACACACACACAGTAGTGGGGATGGGGAAAAAAAGAAGAAAGAAATCCAATAAACGAAATAAAATACTTGTGGTGGGGACCCATTTTGGATACGCCCGCCCAGCTCCCTTTGAATCCACCGATGCACACACACACACACACATAGAGAGAGAGAGAGACACGCACACACAAACATACGCTGGCATACACACACACACACACACACACACAAACACACACCGCTCTATACCTGTATGACAAAATCACACATACACATGTGCATTGTACATATAACGTACTATAAATTGACGTGTGTATAAAGGTCAGATCTCACTGTAATGTTCTTCCAGACACACGCATATTGATTGCCTTTTCAAGCTCGAGACACTATACACAGGATGATCATATACTATAGTGACATTTACACTGGTTAACAATCGTGTATCGTAGTGAACAATCTTGTCTATTGAATGTCTGCACATTAAAGCAAGGCGGTATCGTGGGAAGCTCTGACGTTCACACGAGTTTAACCAGCACTCTCAAATCGTTCATACTTCAGTGAACAACCATGAATTGACGGTCATTTCTTAAATAATCTTTAGTTGAACTTGACTTGAACAGTGAATTGTAACTAATTTGCATTCATGTTAATATATATATGTATAGTTGGACAGGGGCGGGTGGTAGCGCAGTGGTAGAACGTTGGACTTCGAAGCCAAAAGTTCCAGGTTCAAATCCCGCCCCGGGGGCCCGGAATCAATGTTCGCGAAAGTTACCTTTCTGACGCGAAATTGATAGTATGCGATGTCTGTAGAGTGACAATGTAGTTATCATCCTTGGTCTTGTCAGCCGATGCTCGCAGGTTTACTGCTACATTCAGCACTACGGATGTTGCGGGTTTCATCCTGCCCTAACACTGACAAGTCGTGATATAAGTGAACGAATCTTGAAAGCGACTTTAAACCCCAATTCCAAACAAAATAAAAAATAGTTGGACAGTGAATGCTAGGTACGACTATGAATGAATGTTATGAATGTATATATTGAATGATATACGTTTTTCAAGTTATTTATTGCATTAGACTATACCATAATCGCCTGTGATTAATGCACGAGGAGACGGTCTCTCATCGTCGACAGGCTCAGATAGTCCGAGCCTAGCCGAGGGTATTAACTGTTTTAAATCATGGCTTCAAAATTAAGTTATATAATGCTACTTTAATGAGAAACTGTTACAAATGTGTGGAACTATATTGTCAATTTACGCAATCTGAGAGATCCTGAAAGGCGTGTTCATGTTGGGAAACTAGAGAGCGCTTGAACACAGATTCGGCAGACTGCACGTTTTTTCCCGTGCATGTGTGAAGAGTAACGCTCGCATTCAGGAGGACATCAGGGCTGCGTTCAATGGACAATACATATGCATATGTATTCTATGTAGTAATGTAGTACTACGCGAGCAGTTCATTGAGCAATACGTATGCATATGTATGCATATATTTCAATACGTGTTTGGACCGCGTAGCGTTTTGTATGAAAACCGAAAGCATGAAACGAATGGACTGAACGCATGCGCAAACCGGTTTCCTGCTATTTTCCTACTAACTGGTTCAGCGAACTACAAAATGTAGAGACAAGTATTGTATTGTATTGCAGTGTATTGTATGTATTGTCCATTGAACGCAGCCCAGTGTAGATGTTTGAACACAACACTTAGTTAGACAAACTACATGTAAAGATAAATAGTTTCAGGTTGCGATTCTCTTGACGATGAAATAGGTCGATCGTCTGTGATTGTATGCGTGCGCATGAACTTTGTTGATGGAAATATAATGTATGCGATTATGTATAATCCGTCATTAATGATATGATGGACACTCTTACAATAAATGAGTTTCGAGATCTGAAAGATTTCCTAGTTTCCTAAAAACGTTATTACGTCTACAAAGACGTCATGTGTCACAAACCGCATACTACTCCGAGTTATACTTTAAAGCCGTGTTCACACTCACTTCTTAAACAGGTTTGAAACGGCATTAAACCGCCTTGAATGACTCGATCCGAATTAACTGTTCAGACTACAGGCATTTCAAACCACTTTCATACTAGTTTACTCACACCACATCTTAATCCGGTTTGACAGTCGATTCGGATTGAACGGAAATGCCTAGCCAGAATGATGTTAGGCTACCAAGTCAATAAATATGCCGGAAATATTTACACCTGTGTATAGTAAAGGTGGTAAAACCTTAAATATTGACATATTCATTACTTATGTGGAATAAATGACAACCAATGATTTACTATGGTCAAGGAATACACCAACTAAATTGTGTGAGCAAGCGTGTGTATATATGGTCATCGTCATTCTAGTGGCGATATCCAAGTGCAATGTGAATCATTACACTCGGGACATAAAGTTGATATGAAATAGAACACAGTTCAATATCCTATTTATTGCCCCAGATGTATTTTAAGTGTAGATTCTGTCTAAAACGAAAATACGTCGATACATTTTCTCAAGTGACAAACGCGGAATAGTACAGTATCGTGTTTGCAGCTGGGTTTATTGCTACAGTCTTCATGATATAAATCCACCACAATAAAACTAGTTCCGTTAAATGTGTTGATTATTGTATGCAAAGTATAGGAAAACCAACGTTAAGAACAATAATAATTGTCGAGTATCTAAAAGGAAAACAAACTACTGTGTAATATCATGTAATTGTTCTTTAATAAATTTAATTAATCAGTCTCGCGCACAGTGTGAGCGGGATGGCCGGGAGACCAGCCAAGCAAAGTAGTCTAGAGTAGGCTCGTAAACGAACGAAGTCAATGAACACATAATGTAGGCCTGACCAATGTTAGTTACTAACTCGTAGACTTAATAGGTGTCCAGGGTTTTTAGAATGTTGACCACTTGTCCTATCAAATCACCATCCACCTTTACAGGATCATCGATGTTTATAGGCGATTGCATGTTCGTAACCATGTGTAACTAGTGAAGCAGACGAACAGGTGAGAAAGATGAACTCGATATATTTTAGCATATTTGTATTTCATGTAATTTCTGAGCTTAGGTGAGAACGGTGGCGGATCCTGAACCTCAGGGTGACAACACCGAGGGCCAGAGGCAGCCATGCACTTCCGAGAGCTTGACCTATGAGGAGACCTTGACTAACGTCGTCCTTCCTCGCCTCTTCCCGCGACCCCCAAGGGTACCTCATCAACATGAGTGCCCAGCAAGGGTCGAAGAGACGTCGGTGGTCCCGCAGAGCCCGTCCGGCAGGAAGGGCTTCTGTGGACGCCAGACATCAGGTCATACTAATACAGGCTTAACCTGAATCTCAGGGGCGTCCCGAAGGGACTACAGCAGAGGTACGCCCGGGAAGATCTCCCTCTCCTACCGGCGGATCAGTCCGTCATGGGCCGAGGGACCTTCCCTGGGAAGTTTACGGAAAACGCTTTGCATTCGGAGCCTGTGGACCTCAATCTACAGCCTCCGGATATTGCGCACCGGTTGTGGTGCGCACCAACATCCACCATCCCACAAAAAAATACTTATACCTCGGTGTCTGGTTTTCAGCTAATGGACGTTTTTGTAAAGGTATTTAACGTATAGTTAACCAAGCGTCTAAAGCTATGTTTATTGTTATTAAAATCATGAGAAAACTAGATATACCTTATTCAGCCAATATTGTTATATGGTTGTGAAGTATGGGGATTTGAAATATAACTATTCTGGAACGGGTACATTTGAAATTCTGTAAATATATCTTAAACGTTAAACAGTCAACTCCTGATTATATGGTGTACGGTGAATTAGGTCGCTTTCCACTAAGTATATTAGTAAAAGTAAGGCAAATTAAATTCTGGGAAAAGATATTTAAATCTGACTCCAAAATTGTCAATATATTATATAAATTTATGTATAGCCTGCAAGATAATCATGTTAATTACAACTTTAAACTTCTTCAAACTGTTAAGCAAATATTACCATGACCATGACATCTGCAAACAAACACATTCAGTTCATCGCGAACAATACTCAATATCTTAAAAATAGGAAATATCTAATTAGAATTCATCCAATACGTATAATTTAAAAGGTCCACTACAAACAAATCTTTAATAGCAATGTATTCAATCGCTGTACATATGTATGATATTAGATGGTATACGTGGTAATATAATACACGTGACCTATTCTGAAGAATTAGATCGGAAACATCAGTTGGTTCATGGTCACGAGCCGTCTTACTAAACTCACTGTCAAATGAAACTTTACGCGTGTTATAGTTGAATCTGTTAGAAAACGAAATGTACTACGTGTAATAGAAGACTATGCCTATCCTGGGATTGGAATCCGAGTTGATGGATTTTGAGTCCAACGCTCTTCCGACTGAGCCAAAGGGGTAACATCTTAGGAGCATCGTATATCACACCATGCCCCCGTTTCATAACGACATCCTAAACTTAGGAGCTCCTAACTTTATGACCCAGTTTATCACCTCCTAAGCTAGATGTAGATTTAAGAAGGGCTAAGACTTTTGATGTCGTCGTGAAACTTGTTACGAGAGGATAACCTTTAGGACTGGTTTAGGAGCTCCTAAATAGTGTTATTTTTCAAAGTTGAGCAACAACTCAAACTTTATTTGTATTTAGTGAGTTCAGTTTGTTCGAGAAATCTGGCATTGATCAAGCATCAGATAAACGCAATTATTCCTTATAATAGGATCAAATCCAAACTTGCTAGCCGTGGTGACTGTTTTGTCTCCGTTGATCAGTTTGTATGCACGAACGACCATCGGCATGTGGGTTTGATTTATTTTATTTAAACATAAATTATTTGTCAGAAAAGGATTGGAAAAAAAGTTGTTCAACTTACTAGATCCGTTCCTGTGTATTGACATAAATAATGTACATATATATCATAAAGTAATAAAGAACTATTTATATAAACAAAACGAACAGGACAGTAAGATATGCATCATACATACAGCAGGATTATGGAAATATATACAAATATGTAGACAGTAATATCTCAGGACTATAATTCACTTGTGTGAGTCATGAACAGGAATATTGCTGTTAACCTTATAAAGTAACTCCGAATATCCGCACAAGAATAGGTGTAGGTGGCACGTGAGTTAGAGTTGTATTTGGAAATATTTTGATTTGGGCAATGTCACTGAAGATAGAACCACGTCAGATCACACGATACGATTTTTGTGTGTGGCCGATATGGAAAGTAGCGGGAATGCCAATATCACCGACTAAAATAACTCACAGAGCACTGAAGTAATACTATGAAAGTAGCGTAAATGAAGTGTAAATGAAGTGTAAATGGAGTGTAAATGAAGTGTATATGAAGTGTAAATGAAGTGTAAATGGAGTGTAAATGAAGTGTAAATGAAGTGTAAATGGAGTGTAAATGGAGTGTAAATGAAGTGTAAATGGAGTGTAAATGGAGTGTAAATGAAGTGTAAATGGAGTGTAAATGAAGTGTAAATGAAGTGTAAATGGAGGGTAAATGGAGTGTAAATGAAGTGTAAATGGAATGTAAATAGAGTGTAAATGAAGTGTAAATGGAGTGTAAATGAAGTGTAAATGAAGTGTAAATGGAGTGTAAATGAAGTGTAAATGGAGAGTAAATGGAGTGTAAATGGAGTGTAAATGAAGTGTAAATGGAGA
>JAUTBT010084316.1:0-12396 GCA_032361225.1 Lepetodrilus schrolli | reverse complement strand
GACTTGTGACGTCGTCGTGAAACACTTGTTACGAGGTGACAACTCTTAGGACTGGTTTAGGAGCTCCTAAATAGTTATGAGGCCGTTGTGAAACGGGGGCCAGGAGATCAAATAACTAGATCTATGGCTTTATTTAGGAAAAATATATTAACCAAAAAATTAATAGATCTATGTTGCATCCATATCCGTTATCATTTAGTAGTATAATGAAATTCCTTTAGGTGCATATTACAAATACTTATCATTATAATTGTATTATGATGAGAGAAACACCAGTAGCAAAATATAAATCCGTAAAAGATTTCAAAGTAACTCTTCTATATATTTTCACACCCAAGGTCAGCGACCTTGACCTTTTAGCCTGTACTTTTATCAACACGAGTGAACGACTAACGGGTATGCCAACATTCGCGGTGGTTAGCTACAGGTAGATCTATATCAGTTACTATCTTGACACGCATTTCCAGTTAATTTGCTGTGTCATGCTATAGCGAGCAGACAGTCGCAATGATCAGAAGCAGAGGTTCGGAGATTTTTCGCACCTGCAATTTCAGTGAGAGTTACGAAAAGTTGTCGTCTCTTTTGCGACGTTCTTCAACCTTGGTTTCTGTCCATACAAAAACAGATGCTCTGGAATCTGAGAAGGTAATTTAAGGACGACGAAACTCTAATCTGTGTCGTATGTAAATAAAAGAAAATCGTAGCAGTCTATATTTAGATAACACTAACATCATGCTTATCTTGCAAATCGAAAGATTGCCTCAGTTAAAAATATTTAATGTATTATTTATATTATATATTATTTAAAATGTGATTATTTTCTAATTTAGTACATCCATTTTAGCATATATTTACTAAGCGACTAATGACAATGTAACATTTTTATTAATGTTAAACTAATATACATAGATCTACACAACTACACAACATAATATGATTCAATTTTGTTGGATTTATGAGAATGTGAATAATATTTATTGGTCTCGTTAATAATACAGTAATGTATTCATATGCAGAATGAAAAACTTACTTCAAAAGCCAAGCTTGCCAAAGCATCAGAATCTATTCGTCCATTCTCCGAGTTTCTGACAGACACTTTTGGAAGACAACACACATATCTGCGGATATCCCTCATAGAAAAATGCAACCTCAGATGTAAGTAGTTTTGTGCACATGGTTGTAGATGCATTCACAATTTAAGGATACTTATTTTAATAACATACATTGTATGGTCAGATTGATCCTAGTTACCACTAGTATGCAAAAATAGCCAGTGTCACTCTTGGCCAGGTAGTGATAAGGCTTCATTATGTGAGAAATGAGTAACTCAAGCTACATATTGTACATAACTTGTGTGATCATGCAGGAAATCTATGAAATTCCAACCTTTAAGTGACTATGGGATACATGGTTTACCGCATATATCGTTTGCTCACCTAATTCCGGTCAACTCCTATTTACAGTCAGACATTTTCAGCTTGAATTCTTGCGTGCAAAAACAAGATATGACATCACAACTACTGGGGTCACAATAACAGGTCCATACCCTTTAGCATTTTTAAAAATGTGTCTGTTCAAGTTAAAACCAGTAAGATCATGCTGTTCATATGATATGTTTGTTTTTGTCTGCTGTTTCACAATATTTTCACAATGTTTATATGAATCCAAACATAAACTCATTACACTCAAGTCCTGTCATCTGTTATATTTACATCTCTACTGTAAAATAAACATAAAGTTATTCACGTGATGCTTGTAGACTTTTTAATCTATGGATGTACCAGTACATACATTGTATATTATTATTATTATTTATTTATTGTTATTGTTTCTACATTCACCAGGCCAGTACTGTATGCCGGAGGAAGGGGTGGAGCTATCTCCCAAAGAGAGGCTGCTGAGTACGGATGAGATACTAATGCTGTCTCACATGTTCGTCAAAGAGGGAATCACAAAGATACGTCTCACTGGAGGGGAACCGACCATAAGGCGAGATCTCGTCGACGTCCTGAGTGAGTAGAGTGATGAGAGATTTCTGAACCATTTGAGATTTCTGATTATTAGTAGATATGTTGGCAGCAATAAAGACAATTCAGTGAAAACATTAAAGACTAGGTAACAGAAATACGTCCATACCCACCTGGACGAAAAACTGTCTGTATCCTCAACTAGGTAATAAGGTAATCCACAGATGGATTGTTTGGGTATGTTTTGAATTTCACAAAATTTTGCATTGGGTCTACTGATCACATAAGAAGATTTAGAAAAGACAGTTATATTTGTACAACACACAGTAGATGTCACCACTCAGGACCATTCAGTAATAAATGATGACATGCTCTGAACCTTTGAGAAATATTTTGAACAAATTTGTAAATTTTCAATTGCATTACTTCTATTGGAAGTTTCAGGTAAAGAATAATGACTATATATATGTCACCTTATAATGAATGCAGTTATCATCCTTGGTCTTGTCAGTACCAGCCGGTGCTCGCAGGTTTACTGCAACATTCAGCGATACTGATGTTGCGGGTTTCCTCCTACCCTAAACTGACAAGTCGTGATATAAGTGAAAGAATCTTGAAAACGGCTTAAAACCCCAACCGAAACCCCCCCCAAAAAAACCCTTATAATGATAATGTAGGAATCATAATCACTGCTATTTGGCATTAGTGTTAATGGAACCTTAGTAAGTACCTTATTACCTAGGCATTAATGGTATTGCCCTATTTTCCTTATTGCCGCTAATATATATATATATACAATTTAATACATTAAGTTCCATCGATGCGATGCATAAGCAAATAACATAATTATTAATATCAGAACTTAAAAGTTTTATAAAATCAGCATGAAACTGACATCTGAATTTCTGGGTAATCAAATATGAATACATTAAGCATGTTAATAGTTCAGTTAGGTCAGGATTGCAGCCAATCTAATTAAAATCTGATCTTGTTTCACTCCTTAAACATTTGGACATTTTTTGGGGAAAACTTAGCAAATAGCTAGTGTCCAAATATCTGAGCATCAGTTTAGTATCTGATTTTAATGAGATTGGATTGCAGCTTTTGAAGCTTTACCTTTATTTTATGATACATATGTCAGTTTTACATTTCATGTCAGATTTCTTTTGCAGGCCTGTAGATAATTACCACGGTATCTACCAAGTCCATGTGTCTATTTTCACTGACTAGGCCCCGACTTCTTGAAACAAATTTGAGTTTGAGATTTTGCTCAGCTGAGATTTCTCCCATTGACTCAGTGCTGTAACTTGAGTCAAAACTCAAACCCAGCTGAGATTTTACACAATGCAGCACTAAGTCAATGGGAGAAATCTCTGCTGAGCAAAATCTCAAACTCAAGTTTGTTTTGAGAGCCAGGTCGTAGCTTTCTCTCTTCTCTGTTTGCAGAGGGACTCGACAGCCTGAGGTCAGAAGGGTTAAAGTTGATCTCTATGACGACCAATGGCATCACGTTGTCCAGGCGGCTGCCACTGTACAAGGAAGCCGGTCTCGACCAATTGAACATCAGTCTCGATACCCTCGCCCCTCACAAGTTTGAATTCATCACACGAAGAAAAGGCTTCGAGAAAGTGCTACAAGGAATTGATAAATCTTTGGAACTTGGCTATGACCCAGTTAAGGTAATTAAATTTATTTAATATGAAACATATTATAATTTAAAAGAAAAAGTAATAAATGAAATATATATATTTTAAAGGTTTATTTACACATTTATTTATTGATGATACATATACCTCATAATTATACACTTGTAATTTGGATTCAATGCAGTTTTCAATATTTTAAATAATTGATAATTTAAGTGTTATGAATCACATTTTTGCATGTTTATGGTTTATTTCAACATATTTTAATTCCGTTTTCAGATAAACTGTGTTATTATGCGAGGCTTAAACGAGGAAGAAGTTTGTGACTTTGTTGAATTCACACAACACAAGGTTTGATATGTGATGTTTATTATTTGTTTGATTATTTTGGTATATAAATATAGATAAATGTAGAAAACCTGTATGTTATCACAACTTGTCCTAATAATATTAAGAATATTAAGGTTTTAGAACTTGAATTACTCATAAAACTGTACAATAGATATCGAAACTTCGCTTTCCATTACTCTTGCCATTTTGGAATAATTCTCCATTGATAATTCACTGATCTGGATTCAAACTCTGAAATAAATATGTAGTACATATATTTTCCAACCTAACCTTATTTTATCCTGACTTATAATACATTCAGCAGCTTAAATACTGTCATCGTATATGGATGAAAGATTCCCTCTGCGACATAAAACAATAACTCGCTTATTCACATTAATAACCACATTACTTACGTATTTTTCTTTTCAGAAAGTGGACATTCGGTTCATAGAATACATGCCATTTGGTGGAAATAAATGGAACTTCAACAAGATGGTATCATATCAAGAAATGCTGGACAAAATTAAAATACGTTGGCCTGACTTAAAAAAACTGTCCGATCATCCCAACGACACATCAAAAGTAAGAATTTTCAATACCGGTAGTGGAAATAATTATGATTAAACAGTTGTCATCAATGCTCCACATTCCAGGATCTTATGTTTCAGGCCAAAAGTGTTCTGAATTTCAAGACATTTATGTCCAAGGCCTATAATGCTCTGCATTTAGAATGTTTTACACTTGAGGATGTCTTTATTATTCAGGCCTACAGTGTTCTGCACTTCAGGATGTCTATGTTTCAGGCCTACACTTCAGGACATCTTTATGTTTCAGGCCTACAGTGTTCTGCACTTCAGGATATCTATGTTTCAGGCCTACACTTCAGGACATCTTTATGTTTCAGGCCTACAGTGTTCTGCACTTCAGGATGTCTGTTTCAGGCCTACACTTCAGGACATTTTTATGTTTCAGGCCTACAGTGTTCTGCACTTCAGGATATCTATGCTTCAGGCCTACACTTCAGGACATCTTTATGTTTCAGGCCTACAAGGTTCCCGGGTTTGCAGGTCAGATTGGGTTCATCACGTCCATGAGTGAACACTTCTGTGGCACCTGCAACAGGCTCCGGGTCACCGCTGATGGCAATCTCAAGGTAGGGGAGGCAAACCCTGAGCAACTCACCACATGACCTACTATATAGCCAGGGAGTGTGGAATAAATGTGAATGGTTTAACAACACTCTGGCACTCTACTCACTGTGAGTGTTTTGCCGATATTGAAGACACTGCTTGATTTGCTGGGAGGCCTGCTCACTCGCTCGCCACATTTATTAGCATT
Source organism: Lepetodrilus schrolli (assembly GCA_032361225.1). NCBI lineage: Eukaryota > Metazoa > Mollusca > Gastropoda > Lepetellida > Lepetodrilidae > Lepetodrilus > Lepetodrilus schrolli. The sequence continues at coordinate 7,112 of JAUTBT010084316.1, read as the reverse complement.
TTCAAGTGTTCGTGGGATTTCTTAACAGTTCACAGTTATTGAATGCACTCAAGGTCACTGGGGATCGTTATGTCACAACTGCAGACAACGGACTATTATTATTGAACATATGAATGCAATAATTATTACTGTATATTATTATTATTATTTTTAATATTGTGACAATGCATTTATCATCCTTGGTCTGTCAGTACTAGCCTGTGCTCACTGGTTGACTGCAGCATTAAGCACTAGTACAAATGTTGTGGGTGTTTGACAAGCCATGATATAAGTGAAAGAATCTTGAGAGTGGCTCTAAGCCTAAAAAAAAATAAAAAATATGTTATTATTATGATATTGCATTTGGGTAAAATAGTCTCGCAGAGACATAAAATAAGAAATCAACCAATCATATTATTATTATATCATGTATATTATGGCCAATCATGTTAGGACATTCTAGAGTTTATTTGTACATGGGCACACCAAGTGTGACAGAATAGTGTGGGTTCCAGGTGTGTCTACACGGGGAGACTGAGGTTTCACTGAGAGATGCACTACGGAACAACTTTCCAGATGATGAGATGTTGGAGATAATAGGAGCTGCTGTCAAACGAAAGAAGAAACAACATGCAGGTAGGACCTTAAAGCCTAAAAGTATACACACGGCTTGTTGACATATTTCAACGTCAAACGCATTTTTCCTGAAAGTATGTACATTTGGTTTGTCTACTGGGAAACAAGATAATACCAAAATATTAAAAAATATTAAAATATTGAAAACCAGTGGAGCATTGCCGCATAGGGAAAATGTAGCTTGTTGCCCAATATACTTGTGTATACAAATCAAATGTACATGTTTTCAGGTAAAATTAGTTTTACCATGAAATATGTCAACAAACTGTGATTGTATGCCTTTAACTCTCTTCATGCTGAAGGCAACCGGAGACAGCCTAACGAGCAGTGCTTTTGCCTCATCCAGCAGGGAGAGGGTTAAATATGAAAGGAATGTTTCATGAGAATTCTTTTGGACTTGTTTAATATGTTTAGAGAGTATGTTTTGTCTTCGTTTTGTACCCCAATGTATTTTCAGAGCAGTAGTCAATAGATAATTAATTTTAATTATTTTTTTCACTTAATGAAATCTTTGTCAATATTTAAAAAGGAAATTGGTTTCTATTTCTTCAGGCATGTTGAATCTGTCCAAGATGAAGAACCGTCCCATGATTCTCATTGGTGGGTGATGCGCTCCCTTTGCTGCATGTATGTCTGACATATTTTCTCCTCCTTTTTACATAAAAAAATGTTTTGCAACTTTTCTTGGGGGTCTGTGCCAGTAGCACAGTGGTACACTGGTAGGTTGTTGTATTTCAGAGCCAAGATTTCTGAGTTTGAACCCGACTCAGGGACCTTTCTAACGCAACCATGATAATATGCTGTCTGTACTGTGACGGTGACAGTGTCAGTTTCAAACTAAATGAATCAAATACTTTTTCCTGTACAGAAAATAGTTTTTATCTCAGGCTATCATTGTATATCATCGCGTATGGGTGAAATATTCTTGCTGCGACGTAAAGCACTAATTCAATCAATCAGCCGTCCATTATTATAAGTTTGATATATATTTTTAAATGGCTGTACCATTTGTATGAGTAGATGTGTTTATATGATTTGATAAAAATGGTTGAGTTTACCGAACTATAAACTAAACTATGAATCGGTTTGGAAAAAGGTGTAGCATCACAATCAGGTCACTTAATTTGATCTCTTGATAATTGTACCCCAAACATTTGAGAATATATTATTATTTTTAATTTCAGATTTTTCTACTACAATTAATAAACAGAGGACATCACCGTCTGTGATACAACCATATTTAACAATTAACCACAAACCAAAACCACAGTCTTTCAACCAAAGCCGCTGCTTTAGCACATTTTACACATTACGCTCGTCTGAAGATGACATGAAGTACTGGGAATCTGACTACTCCAAGCACGGAGAGAAAGATTTCCGAAAGGATATGGTCTCTTCCGTCGGTAACGAAGAATTAACGCACACTGACAGCCACGGTCGAGCCGAGATGGTGGATGTCGGTGCTAAACCGGTTTCAGAACGCGTCGCCACAGCCAGTGGGAAGATAACTCTAGGACAGAAAGCTTTCAATCTCGTGAAGGATAACGGCATGAAGAAAGGCGATGTTTTGACAGTGGCGCAACTCGCTGGGATAATGGCGGCCAAAAAGACGTCCGATTTAATCCCACTCTGCCATAACATCCCGATTTCAAAAGTGCATTTGACTCTGACCTTGGACGAGTCCGATTTTAGCGTTGTGATCTCGTCGACTGCGAAGGCGCACGGGCAGACGGGAATTGAAATGGAGGCTCTGGTTGCTGTATCTGTGTCGGCGTTGACGGTCTACGACATGTGCAAAGCTGTTACTCACGAAATGGTGATCGACGACGTTAAACTGACCAGTAAGGTCGGAGGTCAGAGAGGAGACTATTTCAGGAAGGGATGAATGGTTGAATGATTTTCACTTACAAAATTAATAATCTTATTTTCTATACTTTAAAAAAAATGTGTATATAATTTTATATATGATTATTGCTTTTTTATAAAAAATTTTTAAACGTATAGGCATTTAGGAAAATAATTTATGAATTTTAATATTCTTCTTTCTTGCAACACCAACACTCCCACACACAACATTGCTGAAACTCACAGCACAACAAAGCAGCTCGTAGGCCATTGTGAAACCGGGGCCTGGACTACAATCATGGAAGGTTCACATTTTAATCCCATCCAGGGACTAGATGTCTTTGCTGCTGAGACCAGTTTCACGTGTGGAGGAAATCTGGGCTGCAATGCCAATGGTGTAATGTTGGAAAAAATGAAATAAACTACACTGAAGTTTGAAATGTACAAGTCCACACAATCTCAAATTATGAATTTCAAAATTGTACGTTCTGAATATCATGAACAGAAAACTGCATTCCTGAAAAATAATCTACAGATTTCCAATGGACAAACATAGCGGCTGTATTTTTATTTCCATTATATATCAAATTAGTTGAGGTAGGTATGTTTACTAAGTTATATTTTAGTAAGTAAAACCACTAGTCATATTCTTGCTTTGTTTGCCAGGCTAAAGTCTCCCCACCCCACCCCCCCAAAAAAATATTATTCCTGGATCTGCCCCTGAAAATTACATTTTAATCAGATTATAATTTGTTGTACAACTAAATCATGAAATGTCTGCTGAAAGGCTACCATAAATTAGTATTGGAAATATGAAGCATTGCAAATTGGTATGTCAGTGGTAGTATAGCTATGATGATTCAAACTAGGCCTTATTGGAAGAGAATAGTTTTATATAACTATATATAATTTGTACTTCCACTTTATGTGGTTAGTGGATACAATAATTTACACAAAATAGATAGAGCAAAATCTGTTTGATTTTGTGTGGGTATTTTAAAGCAAAGCAAAAATAATCTATGTATTTCAGTCCATTTTTACAAAGTATGGTTTTGTTGTGAATTTATTCTGGTCCATGTTCTACATCCTTGTTATTTGTGTACATAATCAGAGTAAAATATTTAATTAGACATAATACGTTTTTACATTCAGATAGAATGGTGTATCTACATAGTTAACAAGATTGTCCATGGATATTCTGATTCTTAAATATTAATTGTCAATATTGTTATTGAATGTTATTCAGGGAAAAGAAGTAAAGATTTTTAAAATAAATAAATTTGTTTTCATTTTTATTGTGTATAATAATGTTACTGATGCTGTTTCTAGTTCTTTGGGATAGCACAGTGGTTAGGTCAACAGACTAAACAACTAAAGGTTTTGTTCCAATTTTACAACTCACAATTCAAAATGTAGGGGCCTTGCATTAAAGGCATACCATCACAGATTAAGTGGTTGTTTGGACTGAATTGGGGTCATAAATGCAAAGTATATTAACTTAACATAAATGTATTATGGCTTGTGTATCTCAAGAAATATATTCCCTGTTCAACTTCAGTGGTAAAATGGTTCACTGACTGATAACAAATGACATTGTCATCTTGAACAATGATACAGACTACACCAGTAATCAGCGAAGATGGCAGTCGGAATTTCTCTGTGAAATTGGAGACAGCATTCTTTACTCATGATACAGAAAGTCTGATTACCTTTCCGATTGAATTTCCTTTCTGTTTACATTTGAATTTGAATTTAATATATTGCGAGATAAAATGAAAGTACGTACATTTGATGTGTTTACACAAGTATATTCATAATATTGGGTAACCAGCTAATTTTCTGCATGTCCCACTGATTTTAAAGATTTCATATTTTATTATTTTTTAATATTTATAGTATATGTAGCTTTATTGGTACCAGTGGTCGTGAAAGGTTGTTTTGACCGTGTTCAATTATTAGAGTTATCCCCCCCTAATCTGTTAGACTATAGAAAATTGAGAAATTACAGTACATTACCAACTGATTATTCAGGTTTTACCGAACATTTAATCTGCAATGGATTTTACCTTTCCTACAGCAGTGAATATTTTGAGGTACAAAAGCGATTGTATGTATGCTAAGTGCATGCACTTTGCATTTTAACTCCAATTCGGTCCAAAACACAACTTAATCTGTGATTGTATGCCTTTAAATAAAGGAATTGCTATAATCCATTTATAAGAGACACTTTAACAAACAAGGGAGAACACTCTTGACAACTTATCAATCATATTTGTAGTATGGCCATTTTTGTTATCCGAAGTAGAGAGCTATATTTTAGGTATGTTTCATTCAATAGATCGTTTCCAGCAAGAACTATAAGTGCGCTTCTATCCGTCAAAGGTTGGGGAATAGAAAGGGAGCACATCTCCGACAATGAACTCTCTATATAATATTTCGGAGAACGTGAATGTCCATGTACACGATTATGTTATTTCATTTGTGATGTCCTCTATCTGATGTCAGTGGTGAACAGGGGCCCGTTGCACGGAACAGTTCTAGCTATACTTGATAATAAGTAAAAACATTCGGAACCCGCTACTAAGTTCATTGCATATAATCCCTTTATCGCTACAGTACTTGAGAATATGGTTAGCTAAAATTATTATAGCGATACAAGTGGGTCATGCAACCAGACTTGCATTTGTAGCGGGTTCCGAAAATTTGACTTCCAATCAATACTGTATATTTTCTTTTGTTATTATTATTTTGTATTATTAATTGGGGTTTAGAGCCGCTTTCAAGATTGTTTCAATTATATCACTGCTTGTCAGTTTAGGGCAGGAGGAAACCTGCAACATCCGTAGCACTGAATGTTGCAGTAAACCTGCGAACACTCCCTGGTACTGAAAAGACCAAGGATGATAACTGCATTGCCACTCTACAGACAGCGCATCCTATCAATATCGGGTCAGAAAGGTAACTTCCGCGAACATTGATACCGGGCCTCCGGGGCGGGATTTCAACCTGGAACCTTGGGCTCGGAAGCCCAACGTTCTACCACTGCGCTACCACCCGCCCATACTGTAGAATCATCTAAACATAGATTCCCTGACTGCTATCGTACGCTACCAGGATTCCTCGTACTATGTTCTCGCACGTGATATGTCTTCGCATGATGTGTCGCTGACAACAACCTTTCCACTTTCGTCCGCCAAGTTGTTTACAACTACACATTTTATTAATGCGTGTTGCGACTAGTCGTCGCCCGACAACCAGAGTGTTCAATTTTTATTTTTTTTAATGAAGGTAATGTTATATGGATACAATTATGCCCTTGATCTATCTCCTCGAGAAGTTTCAGCCACAAAATAGCAAAATAAAGGTGAATATAGGGTAGAGCAATCTGACTTGATACAACTTAAGACCAGACTGTTCTGTCTCCAAATGCTAAATAAAAATATGTGGTTAATGAAGAGTTATGGACGGAACACCATGGAACTCAAATTTTAGGACTTCAGTTTTAGAAAAACGTTCTATCTCCAAACAAATGTGCATTTTTACGAAATGTAACAGGATTTAATTTGTGTGTGTGTGTGTGTGTGTGTGTGTGTGTGTGTGTGTGTGTGTGTGTGTGTGTGTGTGTGTGAATAAGTTGTGTACGTCTTAATCCATCTATGTGTACAATATTACAGCTGTAAACCACCACCTATTATAAATAAGGATATGCAAAACTTCATTGGCCATTTTCTCAAAACCCTAGTGGGAGTTAGAATAAGCAACTTCTCAAGCGACGCAGGGGTTATGATGTCTACAGACTTGCTCAAGCCTCCGTAGAGAATGTGATATGAGTGTAATGATCTTGAAAGAGTCCAAGCCCCAATTTAAACCAAATAAAAACAGACAACTTTCAAAATCGCTTTTACTAAATTATATATACAATCTTATGAGAAAATACAGTAGTATGGGTTTTGCTGAAGGTATAGAATTGATACAAAAATAATGATGCATTAATATAATACAATATGACAGAGATTTCACTGGCACGTAACTTTCATGTTTATAATTCATACATTGGCTATATAAAATATGCATATGTACATACACATGTATCTATATTACAATACATCATTTTACAATAGACATTAACAGTACAATATTGCAATAGACATTTAATTAATTGATAAATTTAATACAACTGTTGATGGTCTTGTGGGGTTTCATTATCTAGAACACAGCAATTTTCGGTGACAAAGCCCCAGAAGCATCAATTATCAATTTTCTTCTTCAGAAATACAATGTATGTACACGAAACGTTACAGTTTGACAAATCATTTTAATGATGAGGAAATATTACAAGAATCAATTAGTATTTGTAAATACGCTAAAAGAAAAACAACCCCAACTATATACATAAAGGAACTACGCCCACAATGATGTTCAAGGAAGAGATGGATATTGGGATTAAAAGTAACAGTTAAGTTCAATCAGAGCTTGGGATTTTAACAAATACATTAAAGGTTTCCTACAGTTTTAATGCTTATGCTAGTGGGAAGGCCTACTATGTAAACCACCATGGCATACTGTAAATCAGGAAAATTAATGCGTCACTAATTTAATGCGACCTCAAGCATTTAGACATAAATGCGACAACAATTAAATGCGATCGACCA
>JAUTBT010084315.1:0-30659 GCA_032361225.1 Lepetodrilus schrolli | reverse complement strand
GAGATAGATAGAGAGAGAGAGAGAGAGAGAGAGAGAGAGAGAGAGAGAGAGAGAGAGAGAGAGAGAGAGAGAGAGAGGTGGCTACGATTTCACAAGGATTAAGTAGAAAACTAAATATAGTAGACAAAGTAAAATATTCAGAAATATAGGGTATAGTTGGGGGGGGGGGGGGGATGTGCTGCCTTCCCCTACTGTATCATATCATTCCCCTCGGTCAGGCTGTGTATTTCGGCACATGACTGGGGGCTATTAATATAGTCCTTCTTCTGGCAATGTGATATTAAACAACAAATTAAGAAGATGAATAAAGCGCCTACTCTTGTATGGATTACGAAACAATGAGTAAATGACAAAAAACAAAACAACAATAGTTCGTTGTAAAAAGGAAACTGATAGAACATTAGTTCTCATTTCATTGTTTCATATGCTAACAGTATGACCAGTGATAGGTTTATAGTGGGAGGAAAACCCATAACAACAATGTGTTAGGTAAGACTTGAGCAAGTATAAATTGTCCTACACAGAACACAGAATGTATGAAATATATTTCATCATAAGGCTGGTTGCTATAATGCTGAGGTACATATCATAGATCCCAAAGTCAGTGTTATATCTAGGGAACACTGTAACATTATTATTATGCACATTTAATTAACTGTATTTTACAGTGTAAAAGAGAACTAATGTAAAATATTATCTATCTGAAAACAATGAGGGGGAAAAATTAATTCCCTAAATACAACAGTTTGTTGATGCCTAGTTACATGTTAACCAATGAACATTAGTACATCCTTTAACTAAACTAACATCCTATAATTGTGCGTGGGTCGTACATTTTCTAACGGCGACATTAAGCAATAATTAATTCAACAGCTTAATAACATATATATCAATTATTAGTTGCACATACATAATATATATATATGAAAAATATGATACTATTGTCCTAATCACAAATTAACATTAATAACCAAATATTCTGAAAAAATCAACAACCCAATAACCACAGATACGAAGATGAATCCACAACAATTTCCTAGCTTATTTAATTTTAAGAATAAAACATCAACATAGTAGACTTACAGTACTGATGAATCCACAACCCTTCAAGGCCCTATGACTGATAGAGAGAAAATGTCAGCCTCTTTAAGCCCAGTGACTGATTGATCAGTTGAAAATTTCACCCTCCTTCACCCCAGTGACTGATGGATCAGTTGAATTGTTCACCTCCGTTAAGGCATAGTGACTGATAGATCAGTTCACCACATGTGTTTCAAATACTCGTCCTTTTGTATTTGCATGATATAAATTTGGAGTAACTGCTGGAGTGCTGTTATTTATTCAGTAATACGTGGGCAAGTGCTTAAAATGACGCAGCTAAAGAAACACCGTAGGACGTAAGCCCTATGACGTCGCCGGGCCTTACATAGTCAGGTCACTCTAATAGGTAAAGGGTTAAAAATACCATAACTATGCTCCTAAGTACATGTATAGTTAAACCATAAAATAAGCACAAAAAAACCCAAAGATATTGTACGTTTCAGACAAGAAGTATAGAGGGAGAATGAGGAGTGATTTGAGCTTCTGTCCACGACATTGAGCTTCTGATCAATTGGAGGCATTCATTGAGGCCGTAGGAATAAGTTCTGATGCAGTATTGAACAGGTTGATGGGGTTGCTTCCGTCTGTGAACAATACTCCACGCACACCGAGGGCTTTCATCAGACGAACCTGTGGAACAGGAAAAATAAGCCTTTAATAGTAATAATTCAAGTGCTGTGTTGTGTTGTTTAAAATTGGGTCACGGTTAATAGAGAAGTCTAATATAGGTCAAGCTCAAAATATATTGTAGGTCAAGGTCAAAAGAGGTCAGGGACGAAGTGGGTTATGGTCAGATATTGTGGTTGGATTAAAAAAAATAATAAATGTATTGAGATCTAAAGACAAATTGAAAAAAATTCAGCCAGTAGATTTCTTTAATGAGAAATACAATACTAAATTTCAATTCCATGAAATTGTCATTCTATTATTGAAAAAGAAAGTTACCTGAGTGTCTGGTCCGGCTCTCGCCATGGCGGCACAAGTGTCCTGCCCCATACTGTCCACCATATCACTGAACTTTGTGACCTGGAATAAAATATTTAATCTTAAATAAAATATTTCAATATTATAGCCGAATAATTTCCGAGTGAGTTGATAAGAGCAGTGGATGCTCATTTTCAAATAACATTTTATTTTTTATTTTTTATTTATTGCTTTAATTTAAAAAAAAACTTATTTATTAATACTTTAATTAATTAATTTATTGCTTTCATTAGTTAATTTTGCTTACTTTAATTATGTTAATTAATTCATTAATTAAGTTACTTTTGTTCAATTTTTCACTGGGTGTTATTGTAACATGATATATTAGATGAAAGAAATAAAGTTGTTAAAGATAATGATATTCTTAACCCTCCCCCTGCTGGACTAGGCACAGGCACTGCTTTTTAGGGCATCTCTTGTTGCCTTCAGCATGGAGAGGGATAATACCTCAATTTCAGCTATTCGGCGCTGCTTGAACAGCTGCAGCTCATTCTGACCTCGTAGGAAGCTGATTTCACTTTGCCTGACCTATAAAAAGATGGCCGTTTATACATGTATATAAAGACTTATTTATGTAGACATACTATTTGTAGAGATCAATAGAATGATAAAATATCATAAAAATAATTGTTAATTATATTCTGATTGAAACATTAAAAAAACCACTATACCTTTTAAAAGTATGGTCACTTGCCCTAAAAGAATGGAATTTAAGAAAGGCATTTTCTCACCTTATTTTGAGCATCAAGTTTGGCTCTGTGTTCAATTCCTTCTGCCTCAGCTTTGAGTTTAGCCACTAAATGAAAAAAAAGAAATAGTAAAAATACTCTGCATGTGAAATTTAAAGTAGTTATATAGTCAGAATTAGTTATATAGTCAGAGTCAAAAGTCAGAGTCAAAATGATTTTCCCTGTTACAGTCATAATATGGACTCATTTCCCTTACATTCAATCTCACTATCCTTACCTACAATCTCACTAACTTTAGATTCAATCTTACTGTAAATGTCAATCACTGTTCTTACCTACAATCTCACTGTCACAGTCTCTACCTTCAATCTCACTGTCACAGTCCCTACCTTCAATCTCACTGTCACAGTCCCTACCTTCAATCTCACTGACTATCTACCTTCAATCTCACTAACAGTCCCTACCTTCAATCTCGTTGTAACGCTCCCTAACTTCAATCTCACTGACTCTCTACCGTCAATCTCACTGTAACAGTCTCTACCTTCAATCTCACTGTAACGCTCCCTAACTTCAATCTCACTGACTCTCTACCTTCAATCTCACTAACAGTCCCTACCTTCAATCTCGCTGTAACGCTCCCTAACTTCAATCTCACTGACTCTCTACCTTCAATCTCACTGTAACAGTCTCTACCTTCAATCTCACTGTGACACTCTATGAGTAAGCTCTCGGCATGGGCCTGGGCCTCAGCCTTGGCTTGGCCTGTGGACTCCACAGCAGCAGCAATGGCACACAGCTCCAGGAGTTTGGCGCGTTCTCTCTCAGATTCGCGCTCGTTCAACAGCCTTTGTCTCTCCAGTTTGCCGTATGCGATCTGCGCATTCCGCTCTGCCTCGTGTGTAGCCGCCGCCTCGATGGAACTGCAATGTGTGATGACAATGTAACATGTGATGACAATCTAATGGGTGATGACAATGTAACATGTGATGACAATCTAATGGGTGATGACAATGTTTCATGTGATGACAATCAAATGGGTGATGACAATGTAACGTGATGACAATGTAGCATGTGACATGACAATGTAACATGTGACGATGACAATGAAACATGTGATGATGACAATGTAACTTGAGATGATAATGTAAAATGAGATGACAATGTAACGTGAATTGACAATGCAACAGTTCATAACAATGTAACATGAGAAAACAATATAATGTGATATGATGTGAAATTACTAAAAATAATTACACAAATTTGGAATTTTTATTGACCTTTTTAAAATTGGGATTTAGAGCCACTTTCAAGATTCTTTCACTAATATGTATCACAGCTTGTCAGTTTAGTGCAAGAGGAAAGCTGCAACGTCAATAGCAATGAATGTTGCAGTTGACCTGCGAGCACCGACTGGTACTGACAATAAATGGAAGAGTACAGGAGTGGAGTGGAGGAATACGTACTTGGTGGCAATCTCAATGGCCATTTGGATGGATTTACTCAGACTGTCTCTCATTTTGTTGTCTGATGGTTCGATACTTTGGATGTCGATGTTTGTTATCACCTAAACAATAATATTAATAATAATAATAATGTGCACATTTTTATTGCGCCAAATCCACCCTCGAAGGTGTGCTCATGCACTACATTAATTACCCCAGTCAATGGATCAGTATGCTCTAATTTTTTTCTGAACTCCCTGGGGAATATACAACCCATATTATTAACTAATAAATCACTAAACAATGATAATGAATAAGTATAAAATAAAGATATAAAAGAAAATATTAAATTAATTAAAAAATAAATAAAGCTACAAATCTGACATTTATTATTTTTACTGTATATCGTGGGATATAAGGCCATATTTTGGTATAAGCCCACCACCCTTTTTCAAAAGATAAGCAAAGTGGACCTATTCTGTATTTTAAGACCACTACATCGTCTGCAAATTTATCCCCCTACTTTAAACTGACATTGTTTTTTCTATGTCTACTTTCTGTTTAGCTAGCGGGAATCAGGAAGTTGAAATGGAATGGTCCATTTTTATCTCCATATTATGAATTATTATCAAGTTCTATTTTTCACAATCATAACATTAACATCATTACACTTGTCCGTACCAGATTATTGACATCAAACTTGAGAATTGGTTTGAGTTTTTTGCTGCTGCCATGAAAACCAAACACAGAGTTGTGGATGACTTGGACGGAATGTCGATGGAATTCGTCGAATGGAACCAAAGCGATGGCCGATCGAATTTTGCTGCCTGCAATCATAAAAATAAAAGTAATAATAAACAATAATAAAGTTCCCTTTAATATAGCGACCAAATCTAATTATAGAACCCAAAAGAACTGGGTACTGTAATTACCATAATAATTTAAATCCTCGAATTTTCCGAGCACCTAAATTAATCGGCGAAAATATGTTTTCCCCCTGACCCTAAAAATATGAACATGGACGATTTTTTAAAATATTAATTTTCTAATTATCATTCGAACACAATAAATTTGTCAACAATCTTTAAATTTAAATCCTTAATTTATTTACCATTTCATTTACAACTATATTTTGTACTTTAATTTGGTTGTTAATTATACGAACACTGATCATTTTCAATTTTTGCAATAATTCGAACAGCTACAAATTTAATTATTTTCTCATGTTCGATTTGTTAGGGGAATTATGGTATATGTTCTATGAAAGAGGATTTCTTTGAGCAACCTTTGGTAAGTTCCCAGTTAGATGTTTTGCTTATAATCCATTCCGAAGGTATCACTTGGTGTCTTTAAAAAATGAGCAAGTGAATTTTACACAAATGTAGAAACAAAATCAAGATTGCTCAAATGTAAGTTGTCCTCAAGTTTGTTCACATGTAAGATATGGTCTAAGGGACAGCACTCATGGTATGTTTCCGAAGCCATGAGGTGAATAAAACATATGGCTGTCTAAAAAGACTTGTTTATTTTATTGGGCTTCACTTGACATCCACATATCCACAATATTACTACTGGTATGTGTAGATACTATAGTTTGGCATGAAATGCATTGACATTATCTCAGTAAATACTTTATGGAATTACAAATAAAAAAAACGTTAATTTCTATTTCTTGATACGCTTCTTCACACACCCGCAAGTGCAAATTGAGCCTTTTTGGCTGTTCCGTCTTTCGGACATCATCCCAATGCATAAAATAATACTTACTCAAAATAGTGATAGCTACATAAACAGATTTGTTATTAATGGTGCAAAATTTAAATTGTAAAAACATTTGGTTAGGTGGTACAAAATAAGAAATTGATTTGGGGGGGGGTTTGTCATTGCAAAAAGTATTTACTGAGATCATCTAACAAATATGGGTGTTAATGCATTTAATGTCAAACTATAAACACTTTAGAAAAGCATCTACATTAAACCTCATTGGAATCCATACATTTTTATTAATTTAACTGGAGGCAACTGTAGATTACCTATAAATAAGTGAGACAGATTATTCTTGAAAATGGAAGATTGATTGTAGTGATGTAGAATTTGGAATGCTATATTTGGAGAATACATGTATTTGTAAAAATTAACATATTTTTTCTTAACATGCTAGTATTATTTTTATTACCTATCTGTCGAGAAGCAAAGCCAATGAAATCAGGAACAGAGAACAGTTTCTGCAAACTTGCCATATCGTCTTTGGTATACTGTGAAAATACAGCAATATCATTACAATCCAAAGCATTATATCATGTATTTCACAAGCAAATGTACTAAAAATACTGTCAAAATACTTTTTGGTTTAAAAATTTGAAAATACAAAAGGAAGAGAACTAGTCCTCAGAATAATAGTATCTCATAGTAGTATGTCATGCTTCTATTTTTAATATTTACATAATTGGTAACTTTTTATGTCATGTAATCGTGATAATGTGAGCACTAATTACCTCAAAGTGATTGTTGAATGACATCTTGATACGAAGTCTGGCGTGATCAGACGTCTCAACCTAATAAAAATGAATTGACATTATAAAAACAAAATTAATGCACGATATTAAACACTTCTACTGTTCTTGGCCAGTGGGGTTACTCCGGCCATTGATTAAGTCAGTAGAGTGTTCGACTCACAATCAAAACAACTCCTGTTCAAAGAGTATATGTATTTTTTATTAGTGAAATTGATGCTAAATCACAATTTAATTTATATTAAATTTTGCAGCAATTTGAAAGTAATGGAAGATCAATTACCTCCAGAATGTCTGTGATAAAATCTGGACCCAGCATAAGACAAATTGACTTCAAAGCATCTGCTTTCTTTGGTTTCCCAGCTGCAGAGAAAATTGCAAATACCGGAATGGGTACCGATCCAAACGTTGACACATCAAAATGACAAATGGTAAAAACAGTGACAATTGGACAAAACAGCAAAATAAATTTGACAAAACAGAAAATACAATATTTGACAAATCAGAGAAATCATCTGGAAAAAATAGTGAATTCAATTGGACGGCAGTACCTGTGCTTAATGCAGCAGGGAGAGGGTTAATCCAGTAGGGAGAGGGTTAAATAAATAAAATATTAATGAAAACTACTCCGCAAAACTTGATAGAGAAAACATACCACTTAGGCTCAAGACATTGAAACTTTCGTGGGGTCCAAGAATAATCAGATCTGGACCTAGAATAACTCTGTCTGTTTTCTTCATGTAGTTATAAACCTGAGAAATGAGAAAAAAATTCATTAAATGTCATTTGAAGCTGTTAATCATTGACTTCATTGGCCAAAAAATACACGACCTAGTTATGTTGAATTAAATATCACAGTGGGAATCTTTGATCTATACCCTCAATATAACACTTACTTTTGGGTCCATGATAGCAAACAGCCTTATAATGAAATTGAAAAAAATCCCCGCCAAACCAAGTTAAAAAAAGATTTAATATGAAGTTAATGAACCGTAATTACTCTAATAATTCGAACAGGAGAAAATAATTAAATTTGTAGCCGTTCGATTTATTAGAAAAATACAAAAAATTTAAATAATCGGTCTTCGTATTTTTAGGGTCAACCAAATTAAAGTACAAAATATGACTGTTTCTGTTGTGATTAACAGATTAACAGCATACTGGTGATTATTTTTTGTTAGTAATACAGTGTAGTTTCTGTCTGTATTGTTTGATGTTTCCATAGGTGTGAAGTAGTTAACTGGTGGGTTGTTTAGTGATTACTTCCGTGATCCAATTTTAGTGATAATCCAGTGAATGATTTTAGGTTAGATGACTTCACAAAATGCATGAAAATAATGTTATTTTAGAACAAAACGTAAGAAAATAGTGTTATTTTAGAACCTAGCCCAATGATTTTAGGTGAGATGACTTTACAAAACGTAAGACAATAGTGTTATTTTGAATACAATAAGTTCATATTATTATTGTAAATGACTGAAGAGTTATACATGTAAAATAAGTTCATATTATCATTGTGAATGACAGTGAAGAGTTTTACGACTATCTCAAGGATTTAAAACAAAAACAAAACTTTTTTAAAGAAAAAAAGAATGACTGTGTTCGAATAATCAGAAAATTACAATTTGAAAAAAATTGTCATGTTTGTATTTTTAGGGGCGGAAACAAATTATTTTCGGCGATTTATTTATTTAACTATTAGATGGTTCAAATTATTAGAGAAAATACGGTACTACAAAAATACTGAAGTACATCTTTAATGATTGTCATAAATTAATTCTTACCTGAACGGCGGTGTTACCAGGGCAACGGTATGTTATAACTCGAGTTTTATCCCTGCCCTGAAAAAATAAAAATAAACATAATGGAAATATAAAGTTCAGTTCATCCAGTAGGGAATGGATACCTAATAGGATGAATGTTAACATTCTAGTGCTGGAAAACAGTAACTTGTTTCATATACTCCCCAGGGAGTTGGGAAGGAAAGTCAATGCACACGATCCATTATTCAATGTAAGATGTAGTGTTTGAGCATGATTTTGAGCATGGATTTAGTGCATTATTTAAATACATACACATTATTATTATTACTATTAGTATTATTAGTGATGGATTGGAGTGATGGATTGGTCTTGTAAATGGTACACATTAATGACACATTGTTAGTCACCTGTAGGATGGAAGGATTAATGGACTGTTCGTAATATGCCATCTTTCTGATTTCCTCACTACCCATTCCTCCACCATTCCTGAAAGAGAAATTAATTAAGCTTAAAATTTAAAATGTAAATTTAAAGAAAATTGCATTTTAAAATAAAATTTGATAATTCTTCCCAATTCTTCGAAAAACTGTAGAAAGATTTCCCTTGAATAATCTAATATAGTTTGTAGCCCACTTGGTACTTTGTCAATGACCTTGACATTTGATGACACATAATGTCATGATTAAAGGTATAATAATACCTGAGAATTTCCTCTACTTCTGAGGTCAATGGTTTCTCCCAGAGTTCTTCGTGTGCAGTCAGCATGTACGAACATGGACCCATGACACTACGGATCTAAATAAAAATTCAAAACTAATAAAATACAAACAATTACCATATAGTGAGCAACTGTTTTACCTCTTATGCTTACGCAATGATAATTATCAAATTAGTTTTATAGATCTGGAAGAAATTAAACACATACCTTTCCTGTTTTCTTGTTTTGTATGTATATGCCATCATTTTTACTCAGGGGGAATGTTTCTCTGAAATGAATGAAATCATCTACTGTCAAAATACTTAACTGATAGAAATTAACATCATGGTTACACAACTGTATAATAATGAAGCCATTTTAAAGAGAAAGCCAATTAATATATATACTATAATTACCCTAATAATTTGAAAAGGAGAAAATAATTAAATTTGTAGCTGTTCGAATTATTAGAAAAATCTGAAAATTTAAAATGATCTGTGTTCACATAATTAGGGACAACCAATCTGAAGCACAAAATATTGTTGTAAATGAAATGGTAAATAACTGAAGGATTTAAAACAATAAAAAAAAAAAAATTGTTTTGAAAAAAAAAATTGTGTTCGAAATAATTAGAAAATTACGATTTAAAATAAAGTGGTCATGTTCGTATTTTTAGGGTTGGATTTAAAAAATATTTCTGGCGATTAATTTAGGTGTCCAAACTATTTAGAGGGTTTGAATTATTAAGGTATTTACAGTATATTCTTTTATATTTAAGGATAATGCATGTACATCAGCAGACAACAGACATTAACAAATTTGTCCTTTAGGTTAGACAAGTTACGGACATGGTAAAACATTATAAATGGTGACTTTAAATACATACAATCAACAGATACGGTAGTTGAACTACAGTGGTCAGGTGAAATTTTACTTGAAAATATGCAATAGGTATGTGATAACACAGTAAAACCTAAATAATCCTTGGTAATGTATATTTTGTTATATATTATGTAGTAAGGGGAAATAACTTGATGTGTTATGAATCATTCAGACAACCTTTTCTTAATGATGCAGACTTCTATGGGAGGAATGTAGTCAATTGGTCCGCGGATCATCCACAGATCTCCAGGTTTTCTCATTGGATGTCCTGTAAAAAAACAATTATCTTGATGCTTAATACAAAAACAAAACAAATAGGACCATACAAATTGCATAACTTTGCATAGCTGATGGGAGATACTACTTCTAGTAAAACTAATTATAATAACTTGAGATTATCAAATTCCACGAAGAAAACACATAAAGTTGACTAATTAAGAAATAATAACAGGATTTCATAAATATTGTCACTCTTGACAGAACATTGATGCCGGGCTCGGGATGGGATTTGAACCCAGGACCTTTGGCTCCAAAGTCCAACGTTCTACCATTGCGCTTCAACCCGCCCAGACAGTCATGTGACATCTAGGCTTATTCATTCACCATTCCTTTAGTATACAAACATTTCTATTACCTTTGAACATGTCATCTGTGAATGTGTCTGTTGCTTTTAGGACCAGACAATCATCAGCCGACAGCAAATGTGATTTCTCAACTCCTTTCTGCAGTTTCTCACCTGAAATGTAAACTAGAGTTGTGGTGTGTGTGTGTGTGTGTGTGTGTGCGCGCGTGCGTGTGTGTGTATATGTTGAGGTACGTGTATATAGAGAGTTCTGTGCATATGTAGCTGGATGTGATACCAGGTAGTCCTATTGGTCTCAGACAGCGGGGTTACCCCTTTGGCTGTCAGTTAAGCGTTGGACTCACTTACTTGTACATAAATGCAAAATTCTAAAATAATAAAACAGAATCATACATATCCTGGAATTCAAACCCAAGTTGCTAGATTATGAGTCCATCACTCTACCGATTGAGCCAAAGGGGTAACCCTTCTGGTCACACCCAGCTACACTCTCCCACTCTACATGAGGAATCGTCCTCAAGTTACGAATCCAGTCACTTCGCTCTGAGCCACCAGGGAGCTATGAATACTGAGTCCGAAAATTCAAAGAGAAGTCCACTGGGAACAACTCGAATACACGTTGGGCGCCATTGAAAAGGAATCATGCCGATCCTGGGATTCGAACTAAAGCTGCTGTATTATGAATCCAATGCTCTACCGACCAAGCTGAAGGGGCAACCAGTAGGAGCATCTTACATCACACCCGGCTACATCTACATCAACTTCTGCATATATGTCAGTTCTGTAGAGTTGATACATAGTTCCATGCAGATAAATAGTTCTGTATTTCTGTGTATACATATGTGGACTGTAAATATACATTTGTGAGTATACAAAGAACTTTGTAGAGAACTTTGTGAGTATACTGAGGACTTTGTGAGTATACCGAGGACTTTGAGTATACCGAGGACCTTATGAGTATACAGAGCACTTTGTGAGTATACAGAGGCCTTTACATAGAGGACTTTGTGAGTATACAAAGAACTTTGTAGAGAAATTTGTGAGTATACTGAGGACTTTGTGAGTATACCGAGGACTTTGTGAGTATACCAAGGACTGTGAGTATACCGAGAACTTTGTGAGTATACCAAGGACTGTGAGTATACCGAGAACTTTGTGAGTATACCGAGAACTTTGTGAGTATGCCGAGGACCTTATGAGTATACAGAGCACTTTGTGAGTATACACAGGCCTTTACACAGAGGACTTTGTGAGTATGCAGCAGACTGAATATACAGAGGACTTTATACAGAGGACTTTGTGGTATACAGAGGACTTTGTGAGTATACAGGACTTTGTGAGTATACAGAGGACTTTGTGAACAAGCCACAGACCTGGATGGAGGAAGAAGGTGCAGTGTCCTTTCTTCAGAATCCGCTTGCCGAGCTGCGGATGGTTGTTTTTGTCAACAGGATCTAGAATGATACAGTACTGTCCTTTCCCAACCACTGTCTTCTCAAATTGTTTTGTCACCTCCTGTATATATGTAAATATCAAGTCAGTGAGATGGCACATATACCATAATTATCATAATAATTCGAACCCTCTAATAGTTCAAACTAATCGCCAAAAATAAAAAGATTTCGACACTAAAAATACGAAAATGACCAATTTGTTTTTCAATCATAATTTTCTAATTATTCAAACACAATTTTAAAAAAAGAAGTTAAAAAAATATATTTATTTTAAAAATTTATTCCCAATTTCATTTACAACCATATTTTCTACTTTAAATTTAGTTATCCCTAATTAAAAGAGCACTGCCTGCCTAATCCGTCAGGGAGACCGCGAAGCACAAACTCTGCTCCAGAGGGCATCCATGATGGCCCCTAGGAGGGAGAAAGCTAAACAAAGGGTGATGGTTTACGTACCACGCCAACTTGAGGGAAATACGTGTCAGTCTCAGCACCTGTCAATAGCCATTCCTCGCCAGCAACTCTGGAAAACATGGAGATAAAAAAACATTGCTTAGGAAATAAACAAATGCGCTACACAGACTCCTCAATGCCTATTAACATAGAGGAAATCTATCGTCAATATGAGATAATAAAAAGATGTTATTACATTTGGCATAAGCCTGGGGACATCTCATATTCTTCCATGTGTCAACAGAATAAAAAGACAGATATCTGCTTGGCTCAATCTATATGACATTCCAATTTTATTTATCTTAACCCGAGTAGGTCAGAATGGTATCAAAGGGAGGTAACTGCAATGTTGCCTTTGTAGAGGAAAATTTGACTTTTGGGATCATCAAATTTTCTTCCATGAATGCTTAACGTTGTTATGTATACAATAGCTTCGCGAACATGGCCCCTGGACAAGTGATGTATGTTTAGGATGCACTGGGCCATGTTTTAGAGGATGAATTAGGATTGTTTAACTACCTGCTGACACCAGATGCATCATCTAAAGTCTGCGTGGCACAAAGGTGAAGGCCGGTGTGTATCGTCAAGGTGATTTTGGTTTGTATTCCGAGAACCTGTAAATAGTATTCATTAGTATTCGTCTCCTTTTTGAGTGTGGCTTTGGCACACTATAAATGTGCATATTTATATTGCGGCAAATCCATGCTCAAAAACTTTCTCATAGTGCTACATTACTACTCAGGGTGTTGTTTCTCAAAAGCTCTCATATCCACTATGAGACCTTAGCGCTCTCGTAAGTACTCGTCACCATGAATAACAGATCGCTATGAGAGTGATTATGGTATCTAGTAGATATGGGAGTTTCATGAATGAATGAATATTTCACCCATACGCGACAGCTTCATGAAATGACACCCTGGTCAATGGATCAATGTGCACTAATTTCAACCTCAACTCCCTGAGGAGTATACAAGCCAAGCTACCAGTTAAGGCACTAGAACGTTTACATTCACAATTCCATCTCATCCCACCAGGTACCCATTGACAGCTGGGTGGACTGGATCAGCGTGGATCTAAGCACTTTGCTCAAGGGTGCTACACGATTGCATGAGCTAGGCTCGAACAAGGGACCTTCAGGTAATGAAGCAGACTCACTACCTATAGACCACTGCACTCCACTTTTGTAATTACTACATATGTAATTATTTTCATATTTTAGTATATATTCATATCATAACAAAAATATGAATAAATGACATTGAGGATGAGTGGACCTCTTCGTATGGAGTGGGGACATATGCTCCTGCTTCCGACACTAGCCACTCCTCCCCAGTCACTCGCTCTCTGGAAAACGAAACACATTTAATTTATTTTAGACTGCAGTGGTCACCATTTTGTAGGTCTAGTTACCTCATAAACATATGAACGTAACTAATTTGGAAATAAAATTGGTGATTTGAAATTATCTGTTTAATGTGGTGATACGTAGTTCCTGCCATTAGGCACTGAGATTAAGAAATAATTTTAGTACAATTTCAGACTCAAGCTCAAATTTTATCTGGGGATTTGTGAACAAAACTGAGTTAAGCATGAAATCGTACTAAAAAAGGTTTCGTAATCTCAGCGTCGGGTCTTTACTATTTATTTGGCAGTCAGTCACAATGGTCAATTCACACCACTATGGCCTTACCTTCCAGACTGGTCAACCAAGTCCTGAGTAGCCCTCAGATGGACAGAGTCACCAGTCTTGATGATCACTGGGTCCACCATCCCGTCGATTTCCTGAACACAGAGTGAAAAATACATGTGTCACAGTCACCACTCACATTCAAAGTAAAGTAAAATGTTCAATTATCACATTATTTAAAGATTTCAGTATTTTCCCTTCGTAGCATAGTCATATATTCAAATTTGGATTCCAATATGAAAATCTAGGGTATTTGGATCCCTATATAAAAAAATCTAGAACTACAACACAAAGATAAAATGGAAAGAAGTTAACAATTCTAATAAAAAAAAACGTGTGACCACGGGGACAGAACAACAGCATATGTATGCGTTATTCAATTTATGCATATAGGATGCAGGATCGTGTGTGCATAGAAACCCTGTGTACCACTTCAGCCCTAGGGACGTAGGTCAGCGGGCCATTCCTCTGCCACATGTCTCCCGCCTTCCTCTTGATCTTCCCATCCTTGAAGTCTACGAGCGCCTTCAGTCTGACGGCGTGGTTGGCCCGGATCACTGGGAGGGGTCTGATGGCCTTCTTGAACAGCTCCTTACCCTGGGAGTACATCGGCGCCTCTGTCAGACTCTCCCCGGGGTACAGTGGGAACGGGTCCTGGAATGAAGATTGATGGTTGTCATGGTTACTAGAGAGATCTCAAACTTGGACCACTCGGAGGTTAAGGTCAGATGTTGGAAATTAGTTAAGAGGTTTCATCTAAAACTGGACCTCAGGCTCTCTGGGGGTTAAGATTAACCCTTAAGTGTTTTCAGTTTGAATTAGACCTTTCATGTGTCAAGATCATACTAATAGAGTTTTTAATTTGACCTCTCTGGGGGTCAAGGTTAGTTCTTGACATGTCTTCATTGACATTGATATGTCTTCATTGACACTGATAAATTTCATACATCAGAGCACACCATAAATATTGAAGTCAATGCACTGGTTTAAGTTGACCGGCAAACTTTTAGTATGACAGTATTTTGCTTTAGCCTTTGCTAGCAGATGATGTATTTTTAGAAAAATATGTTTAACATTGCTTATTTTTTTCATTGTATTTAGTATTCACCTACAATGATGTCGGTGCCTCATTTTCCCATTACCTTATTCAAGCGAATCTCTCGTTGTCCAATTCTGAGTTCACAGACTTTGCCTGCTATGTATTCACTGCAAATAATAATACAGACAATGAATTGATATCGTGCAAAGAATCAAATGGTATTTTCTTCACGTTTTGAAGTCTTCTGTAGCCGACTATAAGCCAAGTTCATACACAAGCATTTCTAGTATTTCTCTGAACATACTCAAGTTGATCCTATCAAATCAAAGTACTACCATCAGTACCACATTATGGAATGTTATGGAATTTTGAACATTTGGACATATGAAAATTTGGACATTTGAACATCTTGGACATTTGAACATATGGAATTTGGGGAATTTGGAAAAATGGATTTTTTTACATTTAGCTATATGAAATTTTGGACATATGGAATTTGGGGCATTTGAACATATTGGACATTTGAACATGGAATTTTGCACATATGGATATTTGAACATTTGGAACATTTTGGACAATTGAACATATTGGACATTTTTTCATATGAAATTTTGGACACAGAAACTAACCAGACAGGATCCGTGATGCTAATGTAATGTCCAGGAGGAACAACAATCATAGGGAGCGGTCCAATCCCCAACACCTCGTTAGCCTTCAGTGCTAGCGTCTGTGGTCCTATCTCCAGTCTTGTGATGTTTGTTGTCTGTGAGGAAATAATATTGAGCTTCTAGTTAATAAGATGATATAACATTTTTCAAAGTTGATAATAATATGGTTAATATAATATTTATTTATTAAAATGTGACCATGCGGTTATGAATGCCGATGTCAACCGCCATTCTGGATCATTTACTGCCGATGTTTTCACTTAGCAAACGTTGGTCACTGCTCACTGCTCACATTAGTTGTCTTCGGCTGTCCACATTGTTTTCTATATTCGATGTTACCAGTTTCCATACAATCCACCCACAGGTCGGATATATTTAACGTCTGAAACTTCCCCCGTTATATCGTGCAGAACTCGTATAAATGCCATCAGCAAACGTAAGTATGCAATCGAATAAATTGAACCATTAGAAAATGTGACTGTGAGCTTAATGCACTTTTTAACATGATGTAAAAAATTCGACTGTCACATCGTCTGCTCGTAGGCATACTTAGCATAAAGAAATCACGTGATCTCAATGGAATGTCTCTTGTCAATTTCAAAATATACGGGATCCCGTTTGGGCCATTTCTTATATTCATTTTATCAATTGTGCAAATGAAATTTCATATTCATCATAAAATGTGTAGTATTTATAATAGACTAAATTAAATTTTCAAGATATTTTAGTATTAATTTCTTAATTTTCGTCATTTTACAGATTGCATCTGGTATTTATGTTAATATTTCTATTCAAGGGAAATTGACATTATTTGAACTATTTGTGGTTTATTTGTGCTTCTGAATATTGCTAAACAGTTTCTCAAAATCTTCGAATTTTGTTCCAACTTGATCTCCGTAAAAAGACATTTTCCCGTTTACCACGGAAATGGGTATACGTCAGTCATGGCTGCCGAAGTGATGACCTCGTAGGGCGGTGTATTGTTAAATTTAAGCGTGGAAATAGCAGTGTTTTCTGATAAAAGAACGAGGAAATGACTGTTCTTAACGTTTAAGATTATAATTTCGATACAATTGTCAATAGATCGCGCGCAGCTCGCTTTGAACCTAGATACGACAAAAACCGGCCTCTCGATGGTATTGGTTTAATATAGACTTTATAGTTACGTTGTATACGTACCAGATCAATGATATGGACATATTCATATGGCATTAGCCCATAAATCTCTCCATTCTTCCTACTAGACGTTGCCATGTCAATTTCGTGGAAATATACACTTCTACTGAACTTTTATACAAAACCTCGCTGATTTGACAGTCTCCGTCCAAACACGGAAGAGAACGCATTCTATACTATTAGCCATACAACATACTTCATTCCATATATGATTTCTCCAAGACGTCTACTGATCGATGGATAAG
Organism: Lepetodrilus schrolli; assembly: GCA_032361225.1. NCBI lineage: Eukaryota > Metazoa > Mollusca > Gastropoda > Lepetellida > Lepetodrilidae > Lepetodrilus > Lepetodrilus schrolli. The sequence continues at coordinate 13,283 of JAUTBT010084315.1, read as the reverse complement.
CACGACAGACGCCATACGTTCAGGCACGATCTTTTATAATATGCCTCTTTAAGTATGATCTTGCCTCTTGCCAGTTTGTGTGTGTGTATGTGTGTGTGTGTGTGTGTGTGTGTGTGTGTGTGTGTGTGTGTGTGTGTGTGTGAGTGTGTATGTGTGCGCGCGCCCAAATTCCCTCCCAATGTCTCACAATCCTTTGCATTCATAATAAAATGGCGGTCCACGGGGAAAATAAGGTCAGTCTATGTTTAGAGTAATTTTTTTGTGTATTTAAAACAGAGCACTGTTGTCTTTGGCGATATAACATCATATAATTTGAGTAGATTTCTTTTCGTGCATATATTTCTAATTATATAGTATATTCTCACATGGTTTAGACCTTGCTGCAAAATCGCCTTCTTTACCATATCGAGCGCGGTGTTCCTCATGTTCCGCAAGGATCTGTGTTAGGCCCAATGTTGTTAACATTATTTACAGAATCATTGAACAATATTGGTAAAAATTCGATGCTGATATTGATGTTACCCCAAAAATATGAACCATCAGTTAAATACATGTATAAAACGGATACAAAGATTTTGATTTATTACATTCTTGCTGAAATATTAAAACACTTGAATCACATTATAAAAAAAGACGGTTTGGTTAAATCGCAGATAATGCAACCATAAATCTAAGTTGTTTTGGAACGGATCAACGCCTTATAGAAAATCGTAATTTATTATTATTATTATTATTATTATTATTATGTTTACACCATAATTATATTTTAATATATTACAAACGATTGTCTTAGGTACTAAGTCTAATACTTATACTCAGCATTTATCATATTATAATTTTAGCAAAACAAATGGGACATGTATTGATTAAAAATAATACTGATAATATCCCCAAATACAAATGGTTGATATGTTTTAGTATTTATAAAACCATGGCTAGAAAATAGATGTAATAATGAAATATTGTAAAGTAAGCTAACAGAAGTTCATGGTTTATGAAAATACCGTTAAGCAGTTGTAGGAAATAAGTATGTTTCACAACACCTCTACACCGGAATATGACGATAGTGGTCATAAATGGAAAATATTGATTAAAATATATATGCCTCTTTCATTTAATTTTATTATTACATTTGAATTAAATTATAAAAAAAGAAGGTTTGGTTAAATCGCAGATAATGCAAACATAATTCTAATTTGGTTTGGATCGGATCAATGCCTTATACAAAATCGTAATTTACTATTATTATTATGTTTATCACCATACTTATATTTTAATATATTAAGTACTAGCTGGGTAGTTTATGAAGATCTCATTTTCTTATGAAAAATGACGTTCAATTATGATACAAACGATTTTAGGTCTTCACCAGGACGAGGTTAAATAAGTAAATCACTCCTTTCTCTATCCACATTAGTAGTCATCATCTATATACGGTAGATCGCTAGACTTACTTCATCTAGAACTGATTGATTATATAAATACTAAAATAATATGTCGTAATACTAGTATCTATTAAACAGAGATATGACATAACATCCTAAACTTATTTCAGCGAGAGATAGGGGCTAGGCCGATTAATCCCCAGGCCCTTACGTATTACAGCATATTTTCTTTTCATGGTTTTTAATATTTAACATCCAACCGTGGCCCATGAAATGAATAAGTTGCACCGGGCTATCGTACCTCGACATACGTGAATATCTAGTACTGTGAGAGGCTACGTAAAATTACATTTGAACGATCGTCATTATAAGTATTTGAAATACTGCGGAAAGAGCCGTAAAATCAGACCTCAAATACCATGTAGTAAACTAGACCCTAGGGTTTCATCATCGTGTATACTGTGTAAGTAACACATGGCACCCGTGGGACTTTACGCCTCATTATCTGTCGGAGGTGTGTCGCGGAAGAACAGGTTTTTCCATTATGCGGCACTGCAATTGTTCCGAAGACGGATACCGACCAGAAAAGTCAAAACAGATATGCTGTCCTACGGCTAAAGAGGTGTAAAGCCCTAAGCATACCATCATTATATCATAGTGGTTTAAGATCCCGTGTGTTACACGTAATGATGGCAACCTCTTGCCTTTAATCTTTACAAGTAATAGATATATTTTCTTTATCTAACGACACCGTCCGCTATGTTGGCATAACTAGATAATGCAATATAAAATATATATTAAATTATTTTAAATATTTCAAATTGAAAATTGGTGTTTCTTAACACTTCACGAGGAACATAAATGTGAAACTATATTTAATCATCAAACAATAATTACTTTAAAATGAAAATAACATCTATCGATATCAGAAACCAATAATAGATACTATATATATTTAATTATACTGGGCAATGCATTTCACATACATGTAATTCATAATAACCCATGTTATATTTGTATTAAGATCTTTAGACTGGCGAATCTCATATTCTGTCTATGTTCCGTCTATATTCCGTCTATTGTTCCGTCTATGGTGTAATTAGATAGGACGTATCAACATTAGAGGAAGACGTATCCTATGACATTCTAATTTACGATGGTAATTGTTAGAATATGTTGATAACTAACGACCTTGTATACCTGCATATGGTCATCATAAGAAAGACAGTCCTGTCCATCTTACAAATATCGTTTAAAGAGTAGTACTGTCAAAATCTAGCATAGTTGTACACTGTACTTAGAAAACAGTACTGTCGACTTTGGTATCATCTTTTGTTTTCTCGTTTTGGAAAACAATACAATAGGTATACATTGAAAACAGTACCGTCGACTTTGTTATCATCCTTTGCAAAAGTGATCGATCTTGCAGCTATCGTTTGAAAAACTACTTTCGTATCAACCTATATAAACAGTACAACCATTTAGGAATAATCTGGAAAAGCAGTACAGCTGGTACTGTAAATTAAACTATTCTTTGAGATACTGTTTTGGTCTTGTAGTTATCATTTCAAAAGAATATTATCGATCCAGGGTATCGTCTCTCGAAGCTCTCATACCCACTACGGGACCGTAACGCTATCGTGTCAGATCACCACGTATAAGAGATCGCCACGGGAGTTCTTATAGTCTCCTAGTAACGATACCCAGGCATCTCGTCGCCTGAAAACCAACTTATTCTAACACTCCCACTACAACGATTGAAGTTTTGCATATCCTTATTTATACAAGGTGGTGGTTTACAGCTGTAAAAAGTTACACATTTACATAACTCCTGTTGTTTTCGTAAAAATGCACATTTCTGTTCGGAGATAGAACATTTTTCTAATACTTAAGTACTAAAATTTGAGTTCCGTAGTGTTCTATGTCCATAACTCTTCATTAATCGAATCAAATATTTTTGATAGCATTTGGAGAGAGAATAGTCTGGTCTGAAGTTGTATCATGTCAGATTGTTCTATCCTATATTCTAGATTGTGGAGTTAGAACAATGTTAAGCACCGAAAAGACCTTTAATTTGCTATTTTGAGGCTGAAACTTTGCGAGGAGATAGAACAAGGGCCTAATTTTACTCATTAAAAAAAATTGGACTTAGAACACTCTGGTGTTTAGAGTCGCTTTCAAGATTCTTTCACTTATATCACCACTTGTCAGTTTATGGCAGGAGGAAACCCGCAACATCCGTAGCGCTGAATGTTGCAGTAAACCTGCGAACACCGGCTGGTACTAACAAGACCAAGGAAGTATATATGTATAAGTAAGTATTTATATAAGTTACATTAATCATTGTTAAGTGGTAACATGCGGGGAGCGGTTCGGTTTAGTTCTGTCTCGGAATACACAAATTGAGTGCTGAATTTATTATAAATTCTAATCGAGTATACACATATCCACAAAATGTAAAATTAAATGCAAACTAATATATGTAGGCCTATATTGAAGCCGACTATTTGAACACATTTCAATTATAAGAATAGGTTCTAAGCTATTCCCAGCCCTTTCCTCAATTACTGCGGACCCTCTATACCACTGTCGCCTTCTTTCTTCTAGTATCTTCCATTTTTGTCTATCTCTTTCTATATGCTCCTATTTGTCAACCGAGTCATGCGGACTGTGTTTCTCTTTTCGAGGTCAGTGCTTCTTCCATCTCCTGAAATGGGTGTGCGTACGACGGATGTTGATTTCAACCTATCAATCAGTATCCCGTAGAGAGACGTATACATGTATACCAATGGTACTGTAGAGTACTTGGCACTATCTGTTCTATCGTCACCCCACAATAGTTCACTATATGTATGTATATGTATGTCTGTATTGGTAATGCTTTCATTCGTTAATTTTGTTTGTTTTGTAAATTTTAACGTGGTGGTGCTCGTTTGCTATGAAAACTGCATCCATAAAGATTTAAAAGTTGCCATGTGTTTAGTCTTGAATTAATTCGAGCACTTCTATCAACTATCCACATATCCTTATTTTGTAACTTGCAAACCTCTATTGTACAAGCATTATTATTTCGTTTCCCATATATCACTACCTGTGATTCTATGAGAATAAAATTCTGTTCTGTTCTGTTCTGCTACATGCATGTGAGACTTCAAACCCAAACAACATCATAAGTACCGGTCATCATATGTTGCGTTTAAGATATTTAATGTAGCATTGGCCTAACCTATTCAATCTTAATTTTAAAGTAATTAAATACAAAATTAATGAAAAATAACGTAATTTTAATTTGTCCTTTTTAGAAAGTGTACTCACATGAGTACACTGCGTATAGGAATGAATACACTGCGTATAGGAAGCTACGCCCATGAGTACACTGCGTATAGGAAGCTACGCCCATGCCTACTGTCATTTTGTTATAACTATTTATTATATTACGGCGCTAACGTGTTCATACACAGATTATCTATCGCTAAGACATCTCATTTATTGCAAAGTGTTCCGTCAATGCGCTCTACACATCACAATAAACTACAAATCCCATTTCCCAATAATTCTGACGTCCGTAATGCAAATGGAAGGGGAGGCTTTGGATAACTCATTATCCATCGCCAAGAAAAGCCTGATTAATATTACACAGCGGTCGTAACATTGCTTACCACGGTCATGGGGTTAAAACAGACATTTTTCTGTTTGACTGACCGCGTACGTAAACTAACAGGGTTAAGAAGTGGTGGTCTCCAGACGCATTAACAATTTTTGGACGTATATCGGTCAATCCTGTTATTGTATCTATATTCGCGCAGAGAAAAATATGCGGCCAAAATAACGACCAAAGCTTATTAAGAATCCGCGTAATGGCGAGTATTGAGATAAACATGAATATTGATTAAATAAGCTTCATAGAATGACATTTCTAAAATATTTACACCCAATTGTGTGTGCCAGACACTTCCTTTTAGGATATCCACGAAGCTAGATGGTGCCCCGAACGAGGCCACAACCTTCTCGTAAGTGGCCTCGTTCTCGTAAGTGGCCTCGTATTATAGTAAGGGTTACTCACCGCGAAAAAACAACTTGACTGATTCATTCATTTATTATTTTGCTTCGCGTTGCTTCGGAATTATTTAACCAATCTTCAATATGGAATTACCACCAAAAAAAAGCACTATAAAATTTAATAAATAGTCCTTGTTCATTGTCGTTCACTCTAAATGTTTCAACTTGGCACTGGGAAACTGTACAAGGATATGATTGTGCACGGAGGTGTCAGTCAAAGTTTGAAATCAGGTTCTAACTGAGCGTTCACCACAGCAATTGAAATTATTATTGTTAATCTAACCCTTATAAAGTATATGTATAAACACCTCAATGAACAAAGTACTGTAATCACGACAGTAGAACAGGCTGTTCTTAAATAATATGAAACTATATTACTAATCGGTACTCACTTCAAATACCTAGATAACGCCTAGGAAATCAGGGTACTCTACTAAGAAAACAAGAAGCTACATGAAAGAAATTCGCGGTAATATTTTAAATAGTTTTAGCATATCGGGTCGCTCTCGCAGCCGAGACAACGTCCGAGAAACGAGACCACCCGAGGGCTATGACTTCGTAGTGGATACGAGGGCTTCACGAAAGGGTATCCGGACTTCACTCAGTTCACCAAGGGGTTAATACTAGTAGTGGGTAGCTTGTGCTGATGCCAAATGACAGTTTGAGAAGAGTTGCTATATATTTTCGTACGAGATAGTTCTTTTATTTTAAAAATATTTTAAACATTTGTTTTAGTAATTCGCAGCAATTAACTAAGTGGCAAAATATAGAATGATGAAGTATTAAATAGTGAAATCGTTATTATAAACTGCATTCAGCAGTTGTTAAATCACTACAGATGAACGTTAGCCATACCACTACATATTGTCGCATTACATATAGTTTACAGAGGAAATAACCGTACTTGCTGGCTGTGCATTTTAATATTGTGGTCTACCAAACAGTTTCTTCTCGTTCCCGGATGATTACCCTTGAGAATTCCCATGGACTAGACAATGTTGACATGTTCTATGAAGAGTAGAAATGTGTCTGGGTAGGGAAGGTATAGGTCATTACACTTCAATTTACATTTGTAGACTTTTGTCTCCATTTGTAATGAACTAATTGTGTTATGTATAGCATAAACAACCCAATATTATGTTAGTATCGATGTAATCAAGAATAGTTGATTCCCAATTAACTCCTCGACCTCGTAAATGTCTATGTCAAATATACATAAAATGACGATTGACTTTCACGTCGCATGTTATTTAAATGGTTACGTCATATGTGTAACTATACATTAGTGATTTAAATTATTTTCAACAGTAATTCAGTGATTTGAATTATTTTCGACAATATTTCAGTGATTCTACGTCGTTTGTATATGTATACACTGCTTCCATTGTACGTGCATGCCACATTATAGGTCAGAGTTACACTCAAACGCAATTGTAATTATTCCGCTCACTTCCATCGGGTTTTGTATATTCGTTAATCTCTATACAGCTCTACATCCACACTCACATACGCACGCGAGCATACACACACACATACACACACACACACACACATACACACAAACACACAAACACACACACACACACACACACACACACACACACACACATCCTCTTTCCCCTTCCTCTGAAACCTGTAATCGACCGTGCATACAAATTACACTGCATACACATCGTGATTGAAATCATTTCCCCGGATCTTACATTATTATTAGCGATCATGATAACGACGAAATAAATAATTAAATAATGCCAGTAATCTCTATTAGTCAAACCCCTAAACGACATCGTAACGCACGCGGGTAGTCAGAGACGACGTCACGCCTGTTAACATTACTATAACTTCTGGTTATAATGGTTAAGGAGGTTAATTCGTTAGTCCAACGTCTTGGGCAGACCAAAGTCTCGCGAGTGTCCAAGAGTCTTGCGCGATGTTTAATAGATCACTGAGAGACTGTTGCAGTGAGAGGATGATGGCCTGGACTGTTGATGGCCGGTACAGAGCTACATTGGGGGGTATTGCAATGATCAGCAAAATAGTACTAATGAGAAAATGATTGGAAACCTCAAGTGGCCAATACTGCGACATAACCTTTGATAGCGGCGGCTTGAATCTGCGCTTGAATAGAAACCGTTCACTCAAGGTGAAATTGGTCTAGAGTTATTTACTATCAGTATGATGTCTACATTCAAGTATTATCGCGTTGAAAAGAGAATACCATGAAGCCCAAGTAGAGCTAGTATATGGAGCAGAGGTTGAAGTGAACATTCTCCAGCAAACTTAGTTTCCATAATGATGTCTTTCGTGACAATTTCTAATTCATTATTCGCTCGCATGATCATAAAAGAACATCGTTGTGATTTTAAAACAATCCGAACGTCATTTCAATGATTGCGAAAGATCAATTATAATCAACCGCTCGTGCAGCGAAAAGCAAATAACTTGTTCAGCGGATTAAAAAGAGCAACCAATTTATATACACATCACGACAGAACAGTTTCGTTTGTGTTGTTGCATAGAAGGAAAATTGATAGAACCGTTGACTACGGCAGTAGCACTAGCTTATACAAACCAAATAATTCGTGTTTCAGTATTTTGAAAGGAAGCTAGTGTAATCAGGCTGGCTTCCCATGGTCGACTTTAATAACATGTCTATGATAATTATAGAAACTGTCTGTTTAATAAAGTTAAATGATTTATCCTAGAATTTGATCTTTTACTTTTAGCTGAAGTGGAAAGGTTTACGGTACTTTATAGCCACATTGGATGTTATAAATTGTGTGCCAAAACATTTTTTTTAACATTCTACAAAGTCGCAGGTTGATACTATATAATTAATATGTATATGAATATGTGCTACTTTAAAATAGCTGCTATTTATTTAATATCTACTTCATATATGATGTACATTTCCTTTTAAGTTTACGTTTTAGGTAAGAATGGCTTGTCTATGCTATATTATTCACTATTAATGATGTATACACAAGGTGAGACCCTAATAGAAAATTGTCTGTCTGTCTCGATCACTCTGCGTTAGGTTCAGAGGAAATAAGATTTCCCGACACTTTGTTGGTGCACAATACCTTTGTCACCCGATTTGGGGATGATTCCGATGGAAGCTGTACAGATGGTGAATAAGATTCACTACTACTGGTAATTAAATGAATCCATTGCGGTGCAATGTGTATGTTCGTAACCCGTAGTATGTCCTGGCCCCCATTCCAGAGAACAATCGTAGCGCTACGAGAGTCATAACGTCATATAATTATACGTATAGGAGTTATGACTCTCGTAGCGCTACGACCACTCTGTGGAACGGGGGCATGGCCTACGTTTCACGAAAGGGTAAGACTGTAGTTGAAGCGTAACTCCAAGCCATGGTTTTTATTAAAGCCGGAAATGACGTAATCCACGAGTTAATCCCGTATTTCCGGTACGAACATTTCGTGAAGCAGACACTAGGATTCCTCGTGTTAAAATACTGTCTGCATTGCAGGAAAGGGTGACTGACACTAACAAGAATAGATGTACAACTATGTGAGCATTAAAACTGCTTTTGATTTATTTTTCACTCTGTAGATAAACCGTTGATCTATGGCAATGGGTCTCAAACATCCACTTCTTAGACAACAGTATTATTTGTCTTCTCTTATCATTGGCCGTATTTAAGCTGTTTTACCAATATTATGCCAAACGAAAGTGAATATAGAACTTTAGGGAAATGACCCGAGAATGGTTCGCATGTGAACGATGGAATCTCTCCTATCCGCTGTTCAAAGAAGTAGATGCTTGAGTAAGCTGTAATTCCACCCACCCTCCTCCAATCCGTCTGTATGCATATGCAATTTATCATTTACCTATTGTTGTATAATATGTAAACGTTATTTAACATTGTTAATATACATTTGGTATTATTATTATTATGATTGTCTATACATGTCCATAATAATAAGGTTTGACCCCATTGGGCCTTCCTCAGGATTACCCTATCAATGAAATCTTGTTCGCTGGTTTACCGTTACTATATTTTTAATGATTCATTATTATTATTATTATTATTATTATGAATAATGTATGCATGTATTCATGTAAACACCTCAGTCTCTTGTATATATCAGCCCAGACCAATAGTCTATGAACACCACGTTTTGTTTCCCGAAACCAACGAGAAGACGTACTCTCCCGGAACCTAAACTTGCTTATGAGTTCGAGCCTAGTCTGTCAACAGGTCGATGCTTTGTCATACGAGTACTAATTACCGGTGTGGTGGAGCGGATGGTAGCGCATTGATATAACGTTCAGATCCCGTCCCAGGAACCCGGCAGCAATGTTCGCGAAAGTTACATTTCTGACGCGATATTGATATGATGCGCTGTCCGTACTGTGGCAATGCAATTATCATCCTTGGCCTGTCAGTACCAGCCGGTGATCGCAGGTTTACTGCAACATTCAGCGCTACAGATGTTGCCGGTTTCCTCATGCCCTAAACTGACATGCCATAATATAAATGAAATAACCCTGAAAGCGGCTCTAAAAATAAAAGAGTAATTGCCGTTGATTTGTACACACGCACTGAACACGTCGATATTGGTTACAATACTTAGAAGGCAAGTCACAGGACCCTTCTATCACGTGCGTGGCTTCGCTGGCGTGGATGTAGACGTGTTGGTGGGAGAGGTTGACAAGCGTAAAGAGGACATCATTGTAATGCTTAGCCACAAGCTACTTGCCTAAAAACAACCAATCTGTGTCTGTCTGTCACTACATGTCACTTATAACTATATGTCACGAATCGCAACAACTGCTCGCATTAAAAAAAATAAACACAATCCAGTCATTTCTAATTTTCATATTGGGTGGCCATTTATAATTTGCATTCCTGGCGCATTAACTGTATGCAATATCCAGACTTTGTGATAGTTGAATTAGATTTGAGAAATGTGTTACTTTGATCATCAGCAAATATTTCCTGAAAATACATCTTCAACTGATGTGCACATGTACATTTGCAAATTGGGAGGATATTGACAATTTGGAATACTGGCGCATTTACTATATTGAACAAAAACAAAATGTACTTTCCAAATGTTTTAATATTTGGATGCTAATTTGATAAATGTATCAGTTGTAATTTCAGCTTAACTCTTTCACCATTCATCGTGGTCTCCCGTAAATAAGTTGTCCATTGATATACAAGCACTATAGCTACATGCATATTGCACATAATACTTGAATAATCTATGCTACCAGGATGAGTTCTTCATCTGTAGAAACATGACCACTCGTTATTAAACAATCATTTATGATGGATTCAAATTGTACCATTGTAAATAAATTATTTACACAATTAGTCAACATGTACGTCTATGTCTCGGGATACAGGAGTCGCTGGTAAATCGATCCCAAATGAATCAGCTCTTTACCACTCTTCTTTCTTGGAAAATGAGGTCTGTAAGATGTATATAATCTAACAGCAGGGACAATGAGACTTAATAGGTTTGTCTAGTCAACGGAGTTGGTAGAACGAATCATTAACCGATAAAGTTAACGGTATGGCTAGCAAATGTCGCGAGCATACACGACACAACGTTGACCGTTGTCAGTGCCACGTCGTCACGACCAATACAGATCCTACCCTCTTCATTTCCTTCCTGGATTAGAGCAAAGACCGCACGGAGGAATTTAATCAAAGTATTTTGATATTGCTGAGGTTTGAGTGGAAGATAGGAGTTGCTTAGATACCTGAATTAGTGTTTATCTCGGATACTGGAACTTCTGAAGAAATGGACAAATTACGGTGTCCGTCATCCTCTCTTTATATAAGAACGGATAGGAAAATTACTTTGGGCATTATCGTAGTGGGTCTTTCATCTATTTGTGATGTGGAAAAAGTGTCAGATGGTGAGAAACGTAACACGAGATGTGATGTATTGATGTTGTAATGCGCACTATGAGGCAATAAGAGATAATTTCTGTATTGTGCACTATGCAAGTGCACAGTGCTATAGTTGATTTAAACATATTTTATCGTACAATATTTTACAAATACCAGTACGGCACATACCGGTACCACTCCCCATAGTTGACTATATAAATGCAATTCAACTAAGAAGAGAAATAGTGCTTTCGTATTATTCTATGCCGTATATTATTTTGCTCCTTTATTGCTCATTTATGCTAAAATTGTTGATATATGTAATAATTTTGTATGTAACGATATTGAACATATCTGAAATTCCATTTCGGAAATAATGTCATCTAATGGGCGTGTATATTATAGCATTGCTAGAAAACCAGGTTGTACTAATTATGAAATGCCTAAACTGTTAATTATATTTGTGAAACAACCACTTTAGTCTCGTTCGCATGGCCTAAATATATAGCATTTCGCACGGAACCAGCTACCCGGAAGCTATTGTCTTACGTCACTTCCTGCAATACTGAAGCCATCGGTGACGACGCAGCTTTGTACTATTTTCTGATCCGCTGAAAACACAAATACAGTAATTATTTTGCCCGCCGTCGTATATAAATTGGTATAAGTGAATCAAGCGTTGGCACCGCACTGATTTACCGTCGAGTAACGTACAGCGTTAACGTCATTGTGGGTGAATTAGTCTTATCGTCCTTCAAAGTAATTCAATAAAGACGACCAGACTAAAAGAACCATGGGATTCAATAGGCGCCATTGAGGGAGCGGTCATTGTATGTGAATCCCATTGGCCAGTTAAGAATGACATCTTCCTATTTATGTGTTATGTACTTTTGAGATTTGCGACTGGCCCCTAGACTGAAATTGGTTCTATACATACTCGTGTCTAGATTGTCAAATTGCCTGAATGGAGATGAATGGGCAACAGTTTTATATTTTCCAGTACACATCTCTATCTATGAAAGTAAAAACTTTTTATTTGTATAATGCAATAAAAATAATTATTATGGCTGCCGGAAGATATATATATATAGTTTTCTTTCTAAATAATATTAATAGTTAATAAAAAATATGAAAAAAAGTCTATCCAAACTGTAAGACACTGTATCGCCAATGCAAAGGAGGTATTTTCCATCAGTGCTGTTCTAAATATAGACTGATTCGGCGAGGACCTCGGAGAAGACATCTCTGCACTTCGTCCTAGGCAGTCCAGCATAGACCCGAATCGGGTCTGTTTTATGGAACCATTTAGGTCCTGTATACTGCCCTATCACAGATAAAACCAAAACTCGGAGTGGTAAGATGTCGTTTTTTTCATCATGCACATATCTATCAAAAGATCAACGACAACAGCTCACATCAAAGACCGAGAAAAAAATTCACTTCTGTCAATATTATTCTCTGTCACAGATCAACATCTACTTGTCGATAGATTAACCAGAGAGACATTGTAATGTATTGTGAGCTCCATTGTTGTTCTTACGCAGTAAATTTACCAGCTGATAGAAAACGAAACAAAACACTATCAATGTGAATGCATATCTTGGTTTCTGTGAGGGGGATCTGTGTATACAGAAACCTGTAACGTCATAATTTCTGGCACGGCCGCCCTTTTGGGGGTAGGTGTCTGGATAGGAAATAAATATATTTCTCGATGACTAAAACATCTGAAAAAAGTCTCACATGTCGGGGAAAGATTGTTCTTTCAGAATATGCAATAACTCCGATAATGATCATTATTCCTTATTCATGTATGATCTTGCATCGTTTATACAATAATAAAATACATTAATACGAATATCTAATGATTGAATATAGCCTATGTATACACATACTACTACTACTACTACTACTACTACTACTACTACTACTACTACTACTACTACTACTACTACTACTACTACTAC
>JAUTBT010084314.1:0-12396 GCA_032361225.1 Lepetodrilus schrolli | reverse complement strand
CATCCTATCAATATTGCATCAGAAAGGTAACTTTTGCAAACATTGATGCCGGGATCCCTAGGCGGGATATGAACCTGGAACCCTCAGCTCCGAAGTCCAATGTTTTACCACTGCGCTACCACCCACCCATTTAAATCCTTAATAAACGGGTGATGAGAAATAGTATGGCTTAACAATTATTGTTTGGTAAATGTCATCCATTCAGTAATATAATGTCCCCCTCTGCTCTGTCATTTGTCTATGGACATGATGGGTCCATGGGTCCATGACTTAGCCATATTATATCATTTGATTACCAGTTTTCAAACAGTTGTGTTTTTACTGATTTATACATGAGATACAAGTTCAACCAACATTGGTAAATCTACAATATAACATTCTGCTATTTTGAAACAATGTGTAGTGAGTGACTACGTGCATTTAGAACATTAATGATCACAATAAATCACGAATAATAACATACACATCATGCTGTCTGCTAATGTAAAAAGTTGTTGACGATCACGTCATCGAATATTGCCGGTTAAAAAGTATATATCCGACCATGTGATCTAATTCATTTGCATATGGTTTCCCTAAACAAACACTTATTTCGATTAGGCCAGACGACAAGATGGCATTTGAAAAGTTGTAAAGTTCAACAGAAAGCCTATGGATATTTAGGAAAGAGTAGGCCATTTGTGAAACTATGCATGAAGAGTTGAAGCTAATTGGTTAGTTAATTGATCGGTGGTGTTATACATACCTGCCCCTTGTTTATTTATGAATTATGAGCATTTGAAAGTCTGCCTAGGATCCTAGGTTTACTTTCTGCATTCAAATTCATAGCCACCATCCGTAGCTCTATATAGTGCAAATAAAATGTAAACAATGGTAATAGGGCACAAAATAGAGCTACGTAACCACAGCTAGGTGTTAGTAAGAAATGCAAACGGTGATATGGCATAAAACAGATTTATGAAACGGCAGCTAGATCTACTTGATCTATGCTTATCTGTTCGAAAACCTGGTACCAAAATTTCAAACGAATAAAATTGCAAGTGCAAACTAGTCAAATCCATGAGCGTGCACAATGAATTAAAATAAAATAAAGGATAATGATACTACAAATAAGGATCAAATAAAAAGAAATAATAATCTATTAACCAGTGTTTTCAGGAATGGGGGACGGGGCAGCAGTTGTTCCCCCGGGAGTAGGGGTGGTTGTCTGGGCTTGTGCAGTCGTGGGGACTGGTGCAGCTGTGGTGGCAGGGGTAGTTGCTGCCCCCGTGGTCAATGGTCCAGCAGGAGGGGTTGTACTACCTTGCACCCTGACTTGTAGTATAAATAAATTCAACACGAATAACGTCATGATAAGCATGTTTGTATGCGCCGGGCACCTGCCAAACTTCATGTTAACCGCCATGATGTAAACAACAACAGGCGTTATGGGAAATTCCTGGTAATATGATTAATATTGAATAAATAGAGATAGGATTTCTATATCTATTTACTAATTATCTTTAAAAACAATAAGATTTACGTTGTAAATTTACATGTATGTTCACATACAATTTTCTTTCGGACGATTCCGACAAGGACGGAAATGCCCGAAGTGCAATATTCCGGAAGGCGGTAAAACAAAGCGTGCGTCCGGCGTTTGTTGTGAGTTTCGTGCGAGTTTATATTTATTAAAAACAGCTTGCATGTGCGGTTAAGGAACTCAACTGTATAGATTATGTATATAGCACACGAGGAGCACAACTATTAGTATTTCAAAACAGCCTCACAGTCGGCGTGTCGATGTCTGGTTGTATGATTATTCATCTTCGTTGTCAACTTTTGTTTTGTTTTTATCCTGGCTGTTGTTTGTTGTTAGACAGCAGATAAAGACACCGTAATTATTAATTTAGTCATCATCTAGTCGATTTACCATAGATTGTGCGTTACTGGAGAGTGTTATATATCCAGATCTTTCATTTCAGTACGTGCTACCAGTTCTTATCTGGGAACAGTGATTTATCTAATAACTAATAACTAATAGATATTTGCCGACTTTTATTACATAAATAGTAATATCCAATGAAAATAAACAAGGGTATTTCTCACTAGGACTGCACAGTATTCCCGGTAAACTGCAATACACAAGTGAAACAATACATACTGCAATTACAATTCTATGTGCAACGGTTTATTGCCAGCATTTATATTATAATGATTAACGTGATAAAAATGATTACTTATTGACTTGCATTGTTAGTTTAACATCTGCATGTCCAGCGAGACTAATTTAGCAGATGGGTTCCTGTCAAACTGTGTCTACCCTACTTTTTCCCCTCATTGTATGTTACAAAATGGTGGACCTGTAATATTGTCATGCCAAACAAGCATGCAAAGTTGGACCTTTGCAAGAGATGTCATCACACCAAATTCTTGAAATGTATAGAGATATAAAAGTTGAACTTCATTTACATGTATAATGAATTGACAACTCAAAACAATTTGTTTTATTAATTTACAAATAATGGTTGGTTGATATTATTTCATAAGACATATATATATATATATAATGTGATTTGAATATGATTAAATGTATTACTAATAAGTATGAGCTAACTTATGCGTTTCCCATGGAAATAGTGGATTCCTAGTTTTTCCGTGGACTCACCTGTTCATTTGTTTACTGGCTAACAGTATCCACGTGCATTATTCAACAGGTCAATTACTGCATGTTTAGGAACACAATAGCTATATCTGTATGGATCTGTCACTCCAATGAAGTATGTCTCCACACATCAGAATCTATTTCACACATGCATCCCATGATCATTAACTAGGAAATTAAATACATCTGTATCATTGTGTATCAATACGTAGCCTCGTGATATGATATGTGAATTGTCAAACTTTGTATCATTGCACCCCTAATATTGAGCAGGGTCCCATTTTACAGAATGATCGTAGCAATAGGAGAATATTGTAACTCCTAATCCTATAGAATTACGATCATTCTGTGAAACACAGGCTTGGCCTGCATTTCATGAAATAGTCGTCTCTAGAATGGCAATGCAGTTATCACCATTGATCTTGTCAGTACCAGCCGATGCTCGCAGGTTTACTGTAACATTCAGCGCTACGGATGTTGCGGGTTTCCTCCTGCCATAAACTGACAAGTCGTGATATAAGTGAAAGAATCTTGAAAACTTATGCCATTGCATTGAGGATCCGGATGACTATACACATGTACAGTACGTACTAGTGAACGCCAGTACAACATAAAACAGTTAGAGTAGTGGGGATTATTACTGAATACCTCAGTTCCACCTGAGACGATTGCGTGCGTGTTGGTGCAATAGTGTATGCATATTATGTTGTGTATTAAGTTACCATGTCTCCGTACCACAGCTAGAACCTATATTCGTACCGTTACCTATTTAAACTGTTCACTTAATATAATTACTAGTACCTGCATACTGATAAATGGATTCAGTCCCAGTTTTTCTGTGAGACAGACTAATTTCTGAAGTTGCCACCCCATTAGGTTGCCGGTGCCGAGATGGCGGACCTTTCCACATCGAATCAGATCGTCCAACGTGCGCAGCGTCTCCTCCAATGGAGTCGCGCAATCCCAGAAGTGCATCTACAGGAAATGTAGCAGAAACCCAGTTATTATACTAAAATAATGGCATTCTGGTGGCGAATTAAATGCATTTACTTGAAGATTACAATGACACAAGAAGAACTATTGCAATAGGTCTGTTCTAAGACTTCAGTTCTTATATAGATTTGGTGTATTATACATATCATCCTCCAACCTACAAGGTGATCCACTGGAACTTTCTTAGCTCCACTATGAAAATGTTAACCAATAAATGTATAAATGTGAACATTATATATTATTAGGCTATTATCATTATGCATGCAGTTATTTATATCTCACTTGATATAGGTCTACATAGTTGGTTTGCAACCTCGCTAAACATTCTTCAAGTGCTTGTATAATCTGACGTCGACTCAATCCTTTGGAGTTAGGGGGAGTTTCATCTCCCCATCTAACTTTTGTTGCAATAATAACATCGTCTCGAGTGTGTCTGGATTATAGTGTAATTATAATTAACATTAAATTTGTATTTCGGAAAGAAAAAACAAAGGAAGTAAATTTTCCCTGTAACATTGCATTTTCCACCCTCGAGATCAATCCCCTTTTCGGGAATTTCGTTCTGTTGCGAGCTCCATGATGTGTATTCTATACATATGGACCAATCCAAATCCAGCGTATTATATATGGAAAGAGGACGTAACTCCAAATAGTCTATCCTCTGGCTACTTCCGCTACAGTATATACTGTAGGCAGTCCCTTTGCTGAGTCTAGTGGACGTAACTCATCTTCTCTCACATGTTGTTAAAGACTAAATTGAGATCTCTGATTGGCTCAAAATGTGAACTGTTGGGGAGTATGAAAACAAGCACGGGCATTTTATTCAGAAGATGTCTGTGTTTCCACATAAATAATATAACAAAAAAATATTTTTGGGGTTTAATTATTACATTTTCATAGTTTGTCAAAATTGATTGATAACTTAACCATTGTTAACAAACTCACTCTTTAAGCCATGATCCGACAAATTTCTCAGCCTGTCCTCCATTATAAACATCAGCTGTGTCAATGAAATTACCTCCCCATTCCACGTAGCGATCCAGCAGTGTATGCGCATGCGCCTCGGTAGCAAATCCCGGCATTCCTCGCTGACCGGAAGTACATAAATTAACATTAGTTTTTTTTCGAAAAATTAGTTCAGGTGGTTGATATATGCCAGTGGAGGATCGTACAAACTGACAACATACGATTTTGACGAAATACAAATTAAGTAACTATTTAATTTTAAAATAATAAAAAGAAAAAGAAATGTACTTAAAAATACCCACAATAATAATAACTGCAAAAATCACAATAACAACAAAATACCACCAGCAACAAACAAACCCATAATGTCTGTACCATATATCACAGTAAAAGTTTGACGGATGGTGTCACAAGATGGTGTCACTTCATTATTTATAACCCATGTATACCTTATATAAAATACCTTGTGCACTAATACCATGCTAAAATGTTATATTTCATACGCAAATGCTATGATATAACTGTATTTGCACACGCCTCCCAACCACATACACGAAACCAATGGTAGTGACAGACATATTTATAAGCCACAGATAACATACGTCAACAATAGATATCGTTTCTAGAAGCTCTCGTAATTGCTAGATCTCCATTCATAAGTGATCGCTATGACACGGCTATGGTCTGATGGTGGATACGAACGCTTCGAGAAACGATACGCAACTTTGAATGCGTACCCTACTTACCCCGGCATCTCCAAATGTCATAGTGCCCAAACACAAGTTGGCGACTTTCAGACCAGACCTCCCTAGGTAGTTATACAACACCTTGGACATCTCAGGTACGTCATCTGTAGCCATCTTCATTCACGTTTGGATTTGGACTGTGGATTTGGGAGATTGTAATAATGCTAGCGTCGACACATCCATCACCTTCCAACCGAAAAACACGTTATCTCAGAGATACGATACTCCCTAACTAACTTCTGATTGGTGAAACTGCACGATCAATAGTTGGCCTACTCGTGACGTCACCAAAACCTACACCATCTTCCCTACTTCACTATTCCAAGGCGTGTTCCTTTAAACTGTGCGATGTGTTCTCAGTCAGACGGTTGACGATTCGCACATGTCTCGCACAAGCATGATGGCGGCAAAAAGTTTATTTATATGGGGTGACGTCAATGCTCATTTCGTGTGCGAGTCTAGACCGCACAGTGTGCGACGCGTTCCACAGACAAAATTGCACTCCGAACACTTCCCACAGATGACATGAATTGGGCCCTACATACACGTAGCTCCGTGTGATATATATATAGGCCGACGCTAGGTGTGAAATATACAAAATGGAATCCCGTATAAGCCGACAGTCCTTCTAGGTTTGATGTATGCCGCAGTGGGTTATTTCGATGGGTTTGCGTGGCTTTTCATGCCTGAAAGCTCGGATCCTTACAAATATAACTCTTTATATTACTTATGACCAATAATAAATACGGGCATATGTAAAATAACACTATACTTGCCACACTCACCACATAGTGTATGAATCCTTATATTCTGTGATCAACTGTGACTAACACCTCGTGTCGGTCTTGCGGGCCGTAACCGCTTCGTAGCAGACCAACCAATGAAAACTGACATCAGAAATGGTAATATATTCACATGACTACGCTCCACGTGGAATCTGCAACACTATATACTTTGATTAAACCAAGTTATTAAACATTATTTAAACGTAAAAATATATACTAGTATTAGTCTACTCTTACCACTCAAGTGGAACGTTACAAGCGGCAATCACCAGTCAACTGAAACTTTACAAGCGGCAATCAACTCCGACCTCGTTTTGCAATCACGTAATGCAATGACTAGTATAATGGTGTCGGTAAATTAAGAAATCTAATCATGTATGTCTACTATTTCATTGTTACTCGTGTTTATCTATCAACTATCATTTAATTAGCTTGAGAACGTATTTCCTGTCGATGAATCCGACTCATTTCTTCTCATCTAATCTTGTTAACCTTGATAAACAAAAGTCTACTCGCGATGTCTGAGGCCACGTGTTGCCCTAGCCATCGCTAATCGCTTTATCTTATTTCAGGTGGTCTTTACAATTAGTTACAACTCGTAATCGCCGGTGAGCACGTTATAGTAGTACGTTTGTTCATTACGTGAGTGAATATTTGTTAAAAAAAAGATTTTTTTATTATATTTTTTTTTGCAAATGCGCGTAATTTAATTCCCGCGAATGTGTCAATTTTAGCATTTGTGCGAAATTTGCGTCCGCGAAATATAAGTGTTTTAGAGTTTTACAAACATGCACGATCAATAGTTGGCCTAATCTATATTAATCATAACGCCGTGTAGACGTGTCTGATATAACAATACTTCCACTGGACTCTGTCAGTCGTATTACCCCTACTACTACAACTTCCATCTTTTAACGTCTTTTGGTATGACGCGACCGGGGATCGAACCCACGACCTTCCGTACTCCGGGCAGACGCTCTAAACATTACGCCACGGAGCCACGTGGATTCTGCAACACTATATCATATATACTCGTCACACGTGTAGCCGTAATCTATATTAATCATAAAAATGTCGGCGTGTAGACGTGTCTGATGTAACAATACTTCTACTGGACTCTGTCAGTCGTATTACCCCTACTACTGCTATTTGTCTAGGATGGTAGGGTGTTAGGCTACCACTCACATTTCTGATTCGAATCCCAGGCTCGACAAGGCCGTGTTACATTCATTGACTCTATAAACATGAATGGTTGATGTTCCTTCAAGATGTCACAAGATAAACATGAATACTAAAATCAAGCCAATGCATACTGTACTGAGGAATACGGTAAAACTAAACCACGACATATGTTCATCTCCTCAAGGCAAGGTTCGAACACCTGGTCTCGTCTCATACACAGGCCTATCAAACTGTAAAATAGTATATATACTACCGTCAACATTTATGAGAACGATAGTATTGATATATTAATATTGCTTTGAAATGCTGACACATTAAGTGGTATATCTCGAAACTAAGTCAAGCAATTGTAATGAAATGTACTATGCATGCGAGACAATCTATGGGCAATACTATACTGTACGTGCTTGCATGTGTCTCTTTGAGTTACGTAACGGTGGTACTTATAAGTTGCCTCTCTTTGAACGTTAAAAAGTATCATAATTATGCGTTCCCTTATTTCTTGACGGTAGTATATATGACTACACTCTATATAGAATGTGCATCAGTATATGCATAGAGTGAATGACTGGAATGTAAAATATGTAGCTTCATTCACCAAATATATATGAATAAACTATGAATTTATGTGTGGTGGAATCGACCGATATGACATTGCTATATGCAGTCACATATTTAGTATGTATTGTTAATGGTCTCATAAACAGGTCAGTCATTGAGTTTGTAATTAAATGCAGCTTTGCAAAGAATAATATATGAACCATTATCAAATTGTACCATAATATTTTCATTTCCTTGAATTTGATTGGTCGAATTGATTGAAAAAGTGTCGGTGTTAAATGTAAAATTAACAACGATAACATCACGGGAATTTTGCAATTTATCTCCTAAATGATGCCTCAAAACAGGAAAAACAATGTCTTAAATAATGTGATTAACTAATGAGAATATAAGGAGTACATTAAATTTTCAATGTCAATTTTATTTAGAATTGAAATGTCCACTCCATCACGATACTGTCCACTCCGTCATAAAAATACTAACGTGACAGAGTTGACAGCATTTCCCACTTTTTACTGTGACGGAGTTGACATACATTTTCCACTTTTTCCCCCCGATAATTCAGATGGCCAAATTTTCATTTAAATACCCTAATCTCATCGAAGATTATGTACTCTATTTACACTGTATTTGGATTTAAATTTTATTCATCTTAAAGCAGCAGTGACGTGGAGTGGACATGTTAAACATATTGTCCAATCTTATAATTTGATAGATCTAAAATGTTATCTTCTTCGCATGGTCTGAAAAATGGTGATCCATCCATTAAACGGATAAGATTAATGGCGACACCTATGGTCATGGATTTTTATTTTAATGGAATAACTATGCAAAATACCTGCCACAAGTAAATGTGACGGAGTGGACAAATATGTTGTATACACAGGTTCTAACTACCAAAATCTTATCTAAAATATGTTTTTTATTAAAATGCATATAACCTGGCAAGAGTATAACTATATGTCATTAGAATAGCCAAAAATTAAGTTAATAAAATGTAATAAAATTAATTAGAAGTACCGTTGATTAAAAGAGATTGGACCGTGAGTCAGGCGTAATTACCACTTTTGGGCCACTAATGGGCCATACTGAATAATTCATAGGTGTAGTTTTATATTCAAATGTATCCACAGTGATAGTATCCAGTCTATACTAAATACTGGCAATCTGTGTCCTTCTGTAACTGTAATACGGGAGGGAGAACTCAATTAACTCTCTCAATACTATAAAGAGCAGTGCCTGCACCTTATCCAGCATGGAGTGGGTTAAACAACATTGATATTGATTGAATATTAACTTTAGTTCCATGAATCGACATTGATTTTGACTGCATATGTATTTCATTTGATGCTACATGCTAACATTGCGTTGTATCTGTGTCGTCGTCAAAGGTTGGTCGTCTGCTGTTGTTGTTCCTGCTGCTGATGATGTCCATGGTGATGGTCCTTGTGACGACACACGACGACGGGGACGTGACTGTGGTGGATGACGTAGTCGCTGACGCTGCCTACGAGGGTCCGGCGTACTGTCCCCATCCCTCGAGTTCCGGTGATGATCAAACTGGCTTTCTCCTGGTCCGCCATCTTGACCAGCATCTCTCCCGGAACTCCGCTACAACACTTCACCGTGCCTTCCACCTGCCATATGTAGAACAGCAGCAATTAATACTCCACACAGGGTGAAGCACGATTTAACAGTATATTCTTGGATTTATCATTGTCACAGGTGTTGGCAGTATTTTCTATTTCGATATTTCCAAAACGCATATGATAAGTTCTTAAATGCTTGAAAAGGCAATGGCCAATGTTTCCATTACCTCCGTCGTCTTTGAAAATGATTATTATTTGATCGAACATCGTGCCATAAATCTACCAATGCAATGCTTATGTTTTACAATATTTCATATAACAACTATATTCAGACGTCGAGGTTATTGCAGCTATCGTATTTGGAATGTAAGCTATTCGCGTGTACATAATCTACAAAACCATTTGTCCTCACCCCAGATGTCTTCAGCATGGCCCCAAGATGTCCCACGGTATCCCGGGCTCTATTCAAATCCCGTTCCATCACAGCCTTCATCTCCGCCTCCGCGATCAGTCCCCCAGCCACGAACACCGCTAAATGTAACACAGACTTCTAGAATACTACTTAAAAAAACAATTAAAGAGATGTTAAAGTTTTCGAACGATTGCATGTAAAATGTATGTATACGTATATGTTGACAGATGACATTTCAAATTTTCAGATTTCATTTAATCTGTTAACCCATTTGTAATATTTGACCGTATGATATATTAACATTGAAGTATTATTTAAAGGTATTCTCGGTTACGTAACACATCTAGTCGACTTTTTTAATGAAGCGCACATAACTATTGATACAGGTACAAATGACGTTGTAAGATATCTTTAATCAATATAGGCCTACAAATAGAACATAAATACAAGTTAAAATGCTGCAATTGAATTTTTTTTAAATATGTATAATGTTGGCATTAAATTTAGCAACAGAGTACTATACTCACGTGACTGCAATACAGCGTGGTACTCTGGACAATGGAGAAGTATCACGTGATCGTTCTGTCTGCGCACATTCTCCATATACCCTGAAATTCACATCATGCACTATGGTAAGTCCACATACAGAGATTCGTGGTTCATTCAATGATAGCAAATGCTTCATTATAGGACTAGTAGGTAGCACTATGATGTCTTATATGTCACCAGATATGTCTTGTATGTCACCAGATGTGTCTTGCATGTCACCAGATATGTCTTGTATGTCACCTGCATTTGCCGTCTGATGTTATCAACTTATTATCGAGTTTAAAACACTACGACAGACCTGGAACACGTTAATGACATACCACGGTTACTACTGTGTCTATTATCTATTCTTGTATCGTGGTTTGTCCTCCCACAATGAACATTTCCTGGTGACATGAATCAGAAATATTGTCTTAGACGTAATTGATTGATTGATGTTTGGTGTTTTTACAGTCGCCTTCCAGCATTGCTGATTTCGGCAGACTGGTCCCACCTTGGGACACATGTGTGGTAGGGGGGAATGGAAACTTTGGATGTCTTAGCATCATATTTTTCTATTTACCACTTGGTATGATGGGTGTTGCCTCTTTTGGGGGCTGACGATTAAAAGACTTGTTTTTATATAGGTATGGTCAGAGGGGAAGGCTAGAGAGCAAACAATATTGTAAAATGCTATTTTCTCCATACCCTGCTGGGTACAAATGATAAAAAAAAATTTAAAAAAAATGCACTTCACCTCACTTACCATAAACAGAAAGTAGACGTGGGAAAAACACTGTCATATTTCAGTTTTAGGGGGATACATTTGCAGAATATATAGTGGGCTTATACTACACAATAGGCCCACTTTGCTTATATTTTGAAACAGGGTGGTGGGCTTGTACCCAAATATGGGCTTATACCCCACGATATGTGGTAGTAATGTGTTCTTGGATGATTTATTTGTTCAAAAACACAAATCATGCTAATAGATCAACCTATCCATCCATGTAATCGGCTCAATAATTTCTTAATTCTATGAGTCTTTTTTCTTCCGCATCCAGTAGGGTATGGAGTAGTTCAGCTACATAGACGTTGAATTGGCCCCTTTTACTATCGATACCAGACTGGTATGGCCAGAATCAAATGTTGCTCTCTAGCCTTCCCCTCTGACCATACCCATATGGAAGGCTCCATCCAGCTGTCCTAATATATTGCCTGTTCTGTGTTCAGGCAGGTTCTGTGAGTCAGTTCTGGACCCATGCATCAGCAGACCCTGCCAGAACTCTGGTGATTGTACAGCTTCTGGTACCAAGTTTCAGTGTTCTTGTAAACCACCATTTTCAGGTGAGCATGTATATGAAACAAATTAATTATTGGTTTCAATAAGTGTATTTATTAATATTTTTTTTATTTATGGTGCCAATTTTCATTATTTTTATTAATCTTTATTAATATTTATCTCAAGAGAATTTGATATGTTCACATTGTTTACTGCGTGCAGAGAGCCATTAGGAACTACACCAGCTGGCAGTGAGTAACAACTTTGTTCCAGGGGCCCGTTACATAGAACAGTTGTAGTTACAATTGATTGCAAGTCAAAATTTCGAAACCCGCTATAAGTGTAAGTTTATTGCATAAATCAATTTTATCGCTGCAATACTTGAGAATATGGTTTGCTAAATCTATTGTAGCGATAAGATTGTTCCATGCATCCAGACTAGCAGGTTCCGTAAATTTGACTCACAATCAATTGTAGCTACAACTGTTTAGGTTAGGAATAATCACAGAAAGAGATAATCTTTACATGTATTTGTTGGAAATCCTTGTAATGCTTAAAATATTGTTAATATGCATTGATTACTCAAAACACTTTTTTTCCCCTGAAGGTCGACTTTGTAATGAGAGCGTTATCACATGTGGACAGTCGCCATGCAGGAATGGAGGGATATGCTTCAAAGACCAGTATGGCGTATTCTGTCAGTGTCCC